>JAYESA010000004.1:36743534-37036034 GCA_036927795.1 Iris macrosiphon | reverse complement strand
ATAGGGAATAACTGTTATTAGCAATGCATATTAGAAGACTTAGCAGTTATTAGTAGTCAGAGAATAGACTATCGGGGTACGATGGTCCAATCCTTGTCCTTGTTTGGTTGTAAGGTTGGGCTATTGTTCTAACGATAGACTATGAGCCAGAGTTACGACGCCTTGGCATAGTGGCTGAAGCATATTGTGGATACAACATGCATAGATCATTGGACGGGGAGGGCGACTAGTAGGCGTATGGGACACCCCACTTCCTTTATTCAGATGCCACACTCGACGGAGTGATATGGACGATATATACTATGCAGACGCCACACTCTTCGGGGTGATATGGACGTTATATTATTCAGATGCCACACTCCTCGGGGTGATATGGACGTTATATTATGCAGATGCCATGCTCTTCGGAGATGGACATTATTATACAGTGCCCTTATATGGGGGCATATGTGGCATATACTAGCCAGTTGTCACGATTGGTAAATTACGTCAGCATATGTCTAGCCTACACTTTCCCATACACTCAAGTTGTCCTCAAGTTGCATTTCACTTAGCTGGTTAGGTCACCCTTAAGTTTTTACAGTATTTACTTTATGGCATGCTTTTATGTATCTTGTTATGTCCCTCTGAGGACCTGGCCCTTTCCAGGTGTATTGTTCATGAGTATTCGCAGGAGCGCGGATCCGGACTTGCTACGTATATTGTATTGGGGCCTTCTCTTCGAGCCGTGATTGTTAGTTGATATTCTTACATTGCATTTATTGTATTTATCTTATTTATCCTACATTCTAGTTCGATAGTGGATTTGTTTCCATCCGACTACCATTATTAGATACTTTAGATTGAGATCTAGTTTCATAAGATATTGTTTATTTATTTCTATTTGATTTCTGTGGATGAGCTTAGATTATACCCTGTGATTTATGATAGTTTATACCACTTATGGATTTGATATTCATTATACAGCGTACGCATGTGTTATGATTTTCATATATTGGAGTTGCCTTATCCATGCGGCTGACATGCTTACGTGTCCTAGTCCTACGTATTTTGGGACTGGGACGTAACATATTTTTGTGGTGGCCCATGCAGGTCAAGAGCATATTGTCTCGGTTACGTTACTGTACCGAGCAAGCCTGCAAATAGGATTAGAGTATAGGATCTCATCCACATCTGACTATGACTCATCTTCTTTTCAATCCATTCTATTTGAATAATTGTATCCTGCTTGATTCATGTGCTTCCCTATTAGTTCCTTGAGTATAGCCTTCTCTTAGAATATAGAAGTCCATGTTGTTAGATAATAAGTAGGGTATCCTTCCTATTAAGAGTGCAACTAGGATAATGACACATCACCGAGTTAGAATACTTAAGGAACCCTAGCCCTCCTTACTATCTAACGAACCCTAGCATCATTGACCTATAGATTAATTTACCATTATCCCTTGATGTGCTCATGTATGACTTGAGAGTAGTATAAACACTACTACAATTAGTTTAAATTTTAACCACATTGTTTGACCCTAGCATCAAGGAACCAATAGAAATCCAAGGTTGAATATTAGGACTAAGCCTAGATTTTTATGATGAGATAGTACTAGAGAACTACAACTTTAGCTCATTGTCTTATAGTAGCCGAACAATATCTTAGGAAGCCAAGAGGAATGGATATAACATTATCCTCGATCATACCTCAAACACAGAGACTTGCATGCCACATTTCCCTTAGAAAATCCATGATATTATCTAGAGACTTTCTATTTAAATTCAATCTTGTTCCTCTGAAAACTTAGCGATCGCTATTGTACGACGACTAATTATATTTTCTTCTCTTTATCTTTCAACTCGTGCCACCTGACACTTTTGATTGTAGGCCAAGTAATTTTATTTTATATAGTTTGCTAGGGTTATAGT
Organism: Iris macrosiphon; assembly: GCA_036927795.1. Taxonomy (NCBI): domain Eukaryota; kingdom Viridiplantae; phylum Streptophyta; class Magnoliopsida; order Asparagales; family Iridaceae; genus Iris; species Iris macrosiphon. Next base: position 37,034,120 of record JAYESA010000004.1, on the reverse strand, counting down.
TTGTTAAAACTTTAAATTATATGATTGGTAGTTAGGATTTGATAGTTAAGTATTCCTTTAGAGTATAATTTTTATGGTTATACCATAGTTTTAAATCACGTGATTGTACCCCCATCTCGATACGAGTTATATCCTCTTTCCCTTGAAGGCCAGTAACTTTTCCATTCTTACTATTGACACATGTTCTATGAGCACTATGATTAAGACCTAAGGTGACCATTACCTATATAATGCAATAGGAGACCTTAATAAGTACAAAGATCTTTCCCTTGTATGTCATAACAATAGTTTCTACTTTAACTACAAGGACCAAATTATTTTGTAGATTTCCCTTAAGACAGTCACAGTATTAGTTAATATTTTTAAGTTGGGTAGTATGCCTCACAACCTAGTAACACATAGTCCTCTTGCCTCATTAATGTAGTGTAACTGAATGACATAAACTATAGACTTGCATAAGAAGACAATGTTTATTCAGACTGTAGAACTTAAAGGCCCATACCCCTATTTTGTTGACTAGCGACTTAGACAAGGAGTTAGTATGACAACTGTAGAGATTATAGAGTCTTATATTTTTATTTTTGTTTGTGAACTTGAATTATTTTTGTACCTCCTTTCATCATAATTCAGCATATTGATATTTCTAAAACTACCGTAATTTATGCTGCTATTATAGCCTAGTGTTGCAAGCTTACTCTTCTATCGGTCTTGATCTTGATATATGTATTACTGGGTCGACACACTAATACATTTCAGAATCAGTGTATTAAGGTCTAGCTAACCTTAGTGCGCTTGGTTCGCTCTTCGCATGACTACTTTACGTGGATTGAGATATATAGTAGTAGACGAAAATACTTGCCTCTAGACATGTCTGAGCATATCATGGCGGTTACATAACTGTTCCAATATGAACATGCGAATAGAAATTTACCAAATAGAATTTCAATCCACAACTACCTTGACCATTTCTATTTGAATTCTTTAAACGCCTTGATCCCCATACTTGTATTCTATTACCTCCACCTTGAATTCTTTATTATTGCTCTCCGTCTTCCCCTATTTCGAAAAGACGAAAACTCGTGCTTGTTATAAGTTAAAATACAGAGAGTACTAGATATACCCCATAGGTCAATCACCTTACTAGATGACTGCCTTTTATAACTGACCAAGGGTATATCATAGGTGATATATTTGGTGTTAAAATTTTTGAGGATTGAGTAACATGATTAAGTAAATTTGAGGAATAAGTATTCTTAAATGTAAGAGCCTTATATGATAGATGGGTAAATTCTAAGTTGGGTAGCAGTTGCATTATCAACTTGAGAGGAATTTCTTTTAGATTGTAATCGAGAAAAATTAGATGGAGAGGTTCAAGTCATTTTAATTTTTAGAATTTTGGAAGAATGAGTAAGATGATGAGGATCAATGAATTTCAAAAACCGGGATATGACGAACCAAATAATTATACTTTGAGCACTTGACTTAAATTTGGAGTATTGAAGGTTGAATCATTGATTTAAATCTGGAGAAAAATAAAATAGAACTCTAAATATGAACATGGTCGGATTGAATTCCAAATATGATGATTTGAATTAAGAATTAAAATTTTGAGTGTTGGATCACCTATTGGAAATATCGAGGATGTAAATTAAAAGTAAAATCTGAAGAGTATGGAATTCATAAGTTGAAAATAGAAATAATATTCAATTATAATTGCTTTCTAGAGGAGATTATGATAATTAGAGATTGCGATTTAAATTTTTAATATGGGATGTCATATAAATCTGAATTAGATTTAGATGTGGATTATTTAATTTAAAAATCGAGAAGATAGTGTAATGTGTTGAGGTTGATCTAAATCAATGGTTAATCTAATTTAAAAGTGATCGCGATGGATTTGAATGAGTTTTAAATTTTTAGAAGAGATCACGATTGACTTACCTGATGTACACATGTGAAGGATTTAAACCAAATTATACCCTAGTTTAATTTCGAGGACAAAATTATATTTAAGTTTGGTAGATTGTAAACCTCCTCACCCAAAATTAGGCCTACTTGGCTTAGATAGAGAAATTAGGTCTAATTAGAATCCAAATAGAATTAGAACACAGCATTTATTAATTTTGTATTATTTATGACTCGTAGCGCTCCTTACCGTTGCTTCGATAATTGGAACACTACACTAGCATTTGTCTTCCTATAAACTTTACAACCTTGTCCTAGACGTGACCACCTACCATTCTGACCTTGGTGCAACTTATAAATATGCTTTCTTGTGCTACATTTTAGTCGCACAATATTCGTCGCAAACGTTTATAATTATTCTAAATAAAAAATGACCTTATACCCCTGTGCGTTCCAATCGAAATTGGAGACACAAACTTGACCCGTTTTGTGCAACCCAAATTTTATTAATATTCTGCACTGAATTCCCGGCGTCCATGACACTAGTGTCCCACCTAATTTTATCCCCATATACTTCTAATTAATTCAAGAACATCTTGCGCATTCAATTTAATCAATTAAATCTAATTTCCATCTTTGTGCAATTGTCCCAATTGTTGGGCATGTTTATGCAAAAATGTATTAAGGTGTCCATACCATTGGACAATACGTGAAGAAACCCAATTTTCCCTTCACATGAATTTTTTTCATAATTTTCGGGATATGCAACATGCAACATCGCCCCTTTATTATAAACGTATCCTTGCATTTAAACAATACAATTATGGCCCTCCAAACATCCTCATGTGAGCCCAAGGCCCAAACCCCAAGAGTTGACCAAGCCCAAACTTCCTAGGTCAAACCCAAACCTAAACTTCTACATGTATAAATATCTCATTCTCCCTTATTTATTCTCGAAATCCCAAAAACCAAAACCTAAGGAAAATAATTCAGTCGACCTCTACTGTTCACCTTCTTCCTCGCCATCCCCCCCCTCCCGCCGAACCGAACCCTCTCCTCCGCCGTGCCTCCACCTGACCCCCGGACCCTACACCCTGCCCCCTTCCCCGTTACCTCCACGCCATCGTCTCCACCACCTACATTGGCTATACCACCTCCCCACGACAGCAGAACCCGACCGGAGCAGCCCCGATCTCCTCCTCCCCTTCCCGGTCTACCACGACCGCCTGACCCGACCCAGCCTTCGCCTGAACGTCCTTCCCTCGACTTCGCCGTCGGCAGCACCCCACATCACCAGCATCACCTCTTCCTCCCTTCTCAGCCTCTCCCTGGCCGGAGCAGCCACCCTGTCATCCTCCTCTCCTTCTCCTTCTGGCCGGATCGCCTCCATGTGCCTCCGGCCATCCACCATTGTCGTCATCACCACCACCATTAACACCCAGGCCAACACCATCACACCACCAGCCCTTCACCACCCCGCTCCCTGCCTCTCCTCCTCCTCGACGTCTCCCCGAGCTGCACCTCGGCCACCTCTCCTGAAACCGAACCTCCCCTCACCTAGCCAGACCACCCCTCCCCACTAGCCGGAGTAAACACCATCACCATCTTATTTACACCATCACTATTACCACCATCCTCCCAACTCATCTCTATTACCATCATCCACTCATCATCATCACCATCTCATCCTCCTCAACGTCCTCGCCAACAACGTCGTCATCACCCTCGTCGTCATCATCATCCTAGTCATCATCATCATCATCGTCCTTGTCATCACCATTGTCCACGTCATCGTCCTCGTCATCGTCATCACCTCCATAGTCATCGTCGTTATCATCGTCATTACCATCACCAACGTCACTGACATTGTCATCATCCCCATCATCATGATCGTCAATATTATCATCATCCATCCTCATCCATGTAATCATCATCATCTCATTATCGTCATCATCATCATCTCATCACTGTCATCATCATCATCATCATCTCATCATTGTCGTCATCATCATCATTAGTCATTATCACCCTTAGCAACCTCAATCATCGTCATAACCCTTGTCATCATCGACATCATAGACCCGTCACCCTTGCCAGACAACCCGCAGCAGTCATCCCCGATTCTCGTGCTTGTGCACGCTGACCCCGAAGAGCCATTGGATCATTCTGTGCGACTTTCGGAGCAGATTATTGGCACTACGCAGCCTTCTGGCCAGGCAAGTATACCTTACCTTTGTTGTACTGTTTAAATCTCAGTTATTATTTAGCTGCCTGTTATTGTTTTAGCTATTATAACTGTGCGCATCCGAGAGAGACTCGGGTACAATCAACGAATGCGTTGACGTTAGGACTTGTGTCTGACCTAGTGTCTAGTAGACCCACCTAAAGTTGTGGAGTTATTGGTATGACTCCCCAGGCCTTGACACATTTCTTACACGTATTGTGAGTCTCATGTAGGGCACAAACTTGCGTATGTGGTTGGACACCTGTACGTGTAGGCGTGCGACAGATAGGGAATAACTGCTATTAGCAATGCATATTAGAAGACTTAGCAGTTATTAGTAGTCGGAGCATAGACTATCGGGGTACGATGGTCCAATCCTTGTCCTTTTTTGGTTGTAAGGTTGGGCTATTGTTCTAACGATAGACTATGAGCCAGAGTTACGACGCCTTGGCGTAGTGGCTGAAGCATGTTGTGGATACAACATGCATAGATCATTGGGCGGGGAGGACGACTAGTAGGCGTATGGGATACCCCACTTCCTTTATTCAGATGCCACACTCGACGGAGTGATATGGACGATATATACTATGCAGACGCCACACTCTTCGGGGTGATATGGACGTTATATTATTCAGATGCCACACTCCTCGGGGTGATATGGACGTTATATTATGCAGATGCCATGCTCTTCGGAGATGGACATTATTATACAGCGCCCTTATATGGGGGCATATGTGGCATATACTAGCCAGTTGTCACGATTGGTGAATTACATCAGCATATGTCTAGCCTACACTTTTCCATACACTCAAGTTGTCCTCAAGTTGCATTTCACTTAGCTGGTTAGGTCACCCTTGAGTTTTTACAGTATTTACTTTATGGCATGCTTTTATGTATCTTGTTATGTCCCTCTGAGGACCTGGCCCTTTCCAGGTGTATTGTTCATGAGTATTCGCAGGAGCGCGGATTCGGACTTGCTACGTATATTGTGTTGGGGTCTTCTCTTCAAGCCGTGATTGTTAGTTGATATTCTTACATTGCATTTATTGTATTTATCTTGTTTATCCTATATTCTAGTTCGGTAGTGGATTTGTTTCCATCCGACTACCATCATTAGATACTTTAGATTGAGATCTAGTTTCATAAGATATTGTTTATTTATTTTTATTTGATTTCTGTGGATGAGCTTAGATTATACCCTATGATTTATGATAGTTTATACCACTTGTGGATTTGATATTCATTATACAGCGTACGCATGTGTTATGGTTTTTATATATTGTAGTTGCCTTATCCATGCGGCTGGCATGCTTACGTGTCATAGTCCTACATATTTTGGGACTGGGGTGTGATCGGTCTTCAGGCGAGCGGTGGGTGGTCTGGGGTGTCGTGGAGGAGGAGAAGATGGCTGCGGGTCGGGGTTGAGCAGCTGGGTGAGGTCGACGGGGTGCTCGATGCAGGCAGAGTGCAGTGGTGGTGTAGAACTCCGGTGAGGCGACGGCTTGGAGGAGCACGACGGGGCTGCTCCTGGTTGGTTCAGACGGAGGTAGGGGGAAGAAGGAAGAGGATGGACAGGGAGGGTATAGGTATTCGGCTAGGTATTGGTTTTGGGGGATGGATGAAAAAGTAGGAAAAATTATATTTATACATGTAGGATTTGGGTTTTGTTGACCTAGGAAGTTTGGGCTTGGTCAACCCTCTTGGGATTGGGCCTTGGCTTGACATGGGGTTGTTTTGGAAGGGCTTTACTTTGCATTGTTTAAATGCAAGACTAGAATTAAGTGGGGGCGATGTTTGTGCGTTGCACATTTCAAAAATTATGAGAAAAATTCATATGAAGGAAAAATTGGGTTTCTTCATGTATTGTCCAGTGGTGTGGACTCCTCAATACATTTTTGCATAAAAGCGCCCAACAATTGAAAAATTACACAAAGATAGAAATTGGGTTTAAATTAATTAAAATTAATGTGTAAGGTGTTCTTGAATTAATTAGGAGTACATGGGGATAAAATTAGGTGGGACACAAGTGTCATGGACATAGAAGACTCAGAGTAGAATATTATCATAATTTGGGTTGCACGAAACGGGTCAAGATTGTGTCTCCAATTTCGATTGGAACGTACAAGGATACAAAGTTAGAATTATTTTAGAATTAAATAATAATGTCCGCGATGATTACTGTGCAACTAAGATGTAGCACAAGAGAGCATAATTATAAGTTACGCAAAGGTCAGAATGGTAGGCGAGCATGTCTAAGGCAAGATTGTAAAATTTGTTGGAAGGTAAAAGCTGGTGTAGTGCTCTAATTATCGAAGCAACGGTAAGGTGCACTAAGTGATATAATTATTGCAAATTAAATAAATGTCGTGTCCTATTTCCAATTGGATACAAACTAGCCCTAGTTTCTCTATCTATGCCAAGTAGACCTAATTTTGGGTGAGGGGGTTTACAATCTACCCAACTTAAAACAATTTTGTCCTCAAAATTAAAATAAGGCATAATTTGTTAATCCTTCACGTACATAAGGCAAGTCAATCGCAATCTCTTTGCAATAATTAAAATTCTAATCAAATACTTTGTAATCACTTCAAAATTAAGATAATCACTGTTTACGTCAAAATTCAACCTATCGTAATCTCTTCTCACTTTTTCCAATCATCAACATCCAAATTTAAATTAAATCCATATAACATCTTCAAGAATTAAATAACGCGTATCAATTTTATACCACTATTTCCAACTATCATAATCTCCTTTAGAAAATAATTCTAATCAAATATTATTCCTACTTTCAACTTATGAATTTTTGTACTCTTCAAATTTAAATTCAATTTACATCCTCAATATTTCAAATAGGTAATCCCACAATCAACATTTAACTTTTAAATTAAGGCCTCAAATTATGAAATTTAAAATCTAATTCACCAATTGTTCAAGTCTAGATTTCTATATTTATCCTCAAAGTTTAAATCGGTGATTCAACCTTCAATATTCAAGATTTAAATCATGTGTTCAAGTATAATTATTTGTTTTGCCATATCGCGATTTTTACAATTCATTAATCCTCATCATCTTAATCATTCTTCTAAAATTCTCAAAATTAAAATAACTTGAACATCTCAATCTAATTTTACTCGATCACAATCTAAAAAAAATTCCTCTCAAGTTGACAATGCAACTTCTACCCAACTTAGAATTTACCCATTTATCACATAAGGCTCTTACATTTAAGAAAACTTATTCCTCAAATTTACTCAATCATGTTACTCAATCCTCAAAAATTTTAACACCAAATATATCATATATGATATACCCTTAATCAGTTATAAAAGATAGTCGTCTAGTAATATGATTAGCCTATGGGGTATATCTAGTACTCCCTGTATATCAAACTTATACTAAGCACGAGGTTTCGTTTTTCCGAAATAAGGGAAGACGGAAAACAATAATAAAGAGTTTAAGGGGGAGGCAATAGAATAGAAGGGTGGGGATCAAGGCATTTAAAGAATTCAAATGGGAATTGTCAAGGCAGTTGTGGATTGAAATTCTATTTTGGTAATTCCTATTCACATGTTCGTATCAGTACAGTTATGTAACTGATACGATATGATCAGACATTCTAGAGGGCAAGTACATTCGTCTACTAATCACTATATATCTCAATCCACGTAAAGTAGTTATACGAAGGGCGAACCAAGCGCACTATGGTTGATCAGACCGTAATACACTGATTCTGAAATATATTAGTGTATATCCAATAATACATATGTCGTAAACAAGCTTGATAAAAGAATAAGCTCGCAAAACTAGGCTATAACAGCGGCATCAGTCAAGGTAGTACATAACAAAATTTTGTTTTGATTTGTGTGGAAGAGGAAAAATATAATTACGCTGGATCATGATGAAAGAAGGTACATATTAATTCAAGTTCACAAAAAGATAAGACTCTACAGTCTCTACAGTTGTCATACTAATTCCTTGTCTAAGTCGCTAGTCGACCAAATAGGGGCATGGACCTCTAAGTTCTATAGTCTGAATAAATACTATCATCTTATGCTAGTATACAGTTAATATCATTCAGTTACACTTCAATAATGAGTCAAGAGGACTATGTGTTACTAGGTTGTGAGGCATACTACCCAGATAATAAACTAATACTGTGACAGTCTTAAGGGAAATCTATAAAATAACCTTGTTCTTATAAATAAAGTCTGAACTCTTATTGGGGTATATGCGAAAAAGATCTTGGTACTTATTAGGGTCTCCTATTGCATTATATAGGTAATGGTCACCTTAAGTCTTAATCATAGTGCTCATAAAACATGTATCAATAGTAAGAACGGAAAAGTTACTGGCCTTCAAGGGGAAAGAGGATATAACCTATATTGAGGTGGGGTATATGTTACGTGATTTAAACTAAGAATAATCAGATCACAATCTAAAGGACAACTCAAACTATCAAGTTCTAACTACCAAGCACATAATTCAAAGTTCAAGATTACAACTATAATTCTAGCAAACTATATATCCTTAACATAAGATAAAATCACTTAGCCTAAAATCAGAAAGGTTAGGTGGCGCGAATTTAAAGATAAAGAATAGGCGAGCATAATTAGTCGTCGCACAAATATAGCGAGCGCTAAGTTTTTCGAGGAACAAGATTTGAATTGAAAAAATAGAGGGACTCTAGATAATATTATGGTTTTCCTAAGGGAAGATGGTATGCTAATATCTGTATTCGAGGTGTGATCAAGGAAAATATTATATTCATTCCTCTTGGCTTCCTAAGGCATTGTTTGCTAATATCAAGACAAGAATCTAAATTTATAGTTCTATAATACTATCTCACTATAAAAGTTAAGTTTGGTCATATTATTCAACCTTGGATTTCTATTGGTTCCTCAATGCTAGGGTCAAACACTATGGTCAAATTTTAAACTAATCCTAGTAGTGTTTATACTACTCTCAAGTCATACATAAACACATCAAGGGATAATGGTAAATTAATCTATAGGTAAGGGACGCTAGTGTTCATTAGGTAGTAAGGAAGGCTAGGGTTCATTAAGTGTTCTAAACTTAGTGATGTGTCAATACTCTAGTTGTGTTCTGCTTAGGAATGTTACCCTAATTATCATCCTAACAACAGGGATTCCTATATTCTAAGAGAAGGCTATACTCAAGGAACTATTAGGGAAGCACATGAATCAAGCAGGATATAATTATTCAAATAGAACAGACTGGAAGAAAGATAAGTCATAGTCAATTATGGATGAGATCCTATACTCTAATCCTAGGTGCAGGCTTGCTTGGTACAGTAACGTAACCGAGACAATATGCTCTCGACCTGCATGGGCCACCACTAAAAATATGTCACGCTCCAGTCCCAAAATACGTAGGACTAGGACACGTAAGGATGTCAGCCACATGTATATGGCAACTCCAATATATGGAAACCATAACACATGCGTACGACGTATTATGAACAATAATTCATAGGTGGTACAAACTATCATAAGTCACAGGGTATAATCTAAATCTCATCCACATAAATCAAATATAAATAAATAACCAGTATCTATAAAACTAGATCTCAATATAAAGTATCTAAAGGATGATAGTCGGACGGAAACAAATCCACTACCGAACTAGAATATAAAATAATCATAATATAAGTACATTATCTAAGTATCACGAGGCTCGAAGAGAAGACCTCCTCGAAATATAAGTAGCCAGTCCGGGTCTGCGCTCCTGCGAATACTCATGAACATCTACACCTGGAAAGGGACCAGGTCCTCAGAGGGACATAACAAGATACATAGAAGCATGCCATAAAGTAAATACTGAATAAATAAAGTGGTGTGCTAACCATCTAAGTGAATGTAATTTGAGGACAACGTTGGTACGTATGGGTACGCGTAGGTATAACGTCCACTCTCCGAAGAACGTAACATTTGCATAGTATAACGTCCATATCGCTCCGAAGAACGAGGAATCTGAATAGTATAACGTCTATATCGCTCCGTAGAACGTAAAATCTGAATAAAGGAAGTCATTGGATCCGTGGCTCCTCCGGATACTACGAATTCTAATGTGTGTACCCCATACACCTACTAGTTGGCCTCCCCGCCTAATGTAGATATACAAGTCGAATACTCGACGTTCATACCACGTACTATAATGCAAGTCTCTAAAGAAATAAATAACTAAGCTAATTATCGTCACACGTGCTGCTCACACCGATGGCCAGTCGAGTATGAAGCACGCGTCCCTACATGAACTCACTCTGTGACGTGCAATGATATATATCAAGTCCTGGGAAGTCATACTGATAACTCTACAACTTTAGGTGGGTCCACTAGACACTAGGTCAGACACAAGTCCTAACGTCAACGCCTTCGTTGACTGCACCCGAGTCTCTCTCGGATGCGCACAGTTATATAATATTAAAATAAGTAAATATGCAACTAATAATACAGAATTTAAATAGTACAACAAGGCAAGGTATACTTGCCTGGCAAGAAAGCTGTGTAGTACCAATAACCTGTTCCTGAAGTCGCGCAGAACAATCTGATATGTCCTATATACATATAATATAATACAACACAACATCAGTCATTACACTAGCACATACACAACCACAAATACATTGAACTCAGGGCATAGCTAGGTATGGCACTGGTCAACTAGGGTCAAGTGTGCGTCTAATTGCACGGGTATCGCATCTGTAATTGTTGTGCAAGACAGACAGTCAAAATGATACGAGGCTCGCCAGTACATCAGTGTACATAATGGCAGTCTGCTAACAAGTCACATGGTCACAGGTCAATAGTATATACGGGATATCCGTAATTACGCTCGGGTCACCTAGTACATTTATAATTTATACATATTATTATCTAGCATATATCATTAATACTTATAATATATATGTACACCAATTAAATATGTATACAATATATATATATGTGTATGTACTATATATTTATATTAAACATATACTGGGGAATACATATACTATACGTATATATACCAATTATACATACTAACATATACTAAATACCTATACTAATACATACACTAAGTACATACATATACCTATTTGAATACCTATACACATACGTACATAAAGTTACGGAGGAGGGGACAGGTACGAACCTTGGCGGGCATGTACGAAGTTGACGATAACGGCGATGTGGTTGACGACGGTGACGATGATAACGATGGTGATGACGATTAGGGTGATGGTGTTGATGGTGATGACTAGGATGCTGATGTGGATGATGGTGATGACTAGGATGATGATAATGAGGTGATGTTGATGATGATAGGGTGATGATGGGGTGGCTGCTCCGGCCAGGGGAGGTCCGGCCAAGGTGTAAACGAGCAGGGAGGAAGGAGGACAGGGAAGAGGAAGAGGTGTTGATGGAGGATGGCGGTTGTGGAGGAGAGCGGGGCTGGTGGTCGTACAGCGGGTGTTGGCGGTGATGGAGGAGAAGAGAGGAAGGAGGACCGTGGTGCTGGTCGGGTTGGTGTCGTCGAGGGAGAGGCAGGAGGAGAGGTCGAGGTGTTGGTGGTGTTAATGGCAGCGGCCGGTCGGGTCAGGCTGAGGCAGATGGAGGACAGTGGTGGTGCTGATGGTATTTAATGGTGGTGGTTGTGTTGGTGGTTTAACGGAGATGGAGGTCGAGGGGTCAGGATGATGGCCTGGTCGGAGAAGATGATGCGGGATCGAGCTCCGGTTTTCAGGCGAGCGGCGGGTGGTCCCGGGTATCGTGGAGGAGGAGAAGATGGCTGTGGTCTGGGTTGAGCAGCGGGGTGAGGTCGACGGGGTGCTCGGTACAGGCGGGCTGCGGGCAAAGTACAGTGGTAGTGTAGAACTCCGATGAGGCGACGGCTTGGAGGAGCACGACGGGGCTACTCCGGGTTGGTTCAGGCGGAGGTAGGGGAAAGAAGGAAGAGGATGAAAAGGGAGAGGATAGGTATTCGGCTAGGTATTTGTCACACCCCAGTCCCAAAATATCGAGGGACTAGACACGTGGCAATGGCCAGCAGCACACACCGATGGACAAACCCAATTTAATGGATCCATCAGGGCATACTTAAGCTGTAACATCAAGTCTACGACAACATGCCACAACTAATCTCATCCACACAAGATATAAAATATGATCCACAGAATATAAGGAATGTAAATCATCAACCAGTCTCAACAAAGTGCTTCGGGGAACAACCCGATAAATATCTGATACAATGGTTCAATAGACCAAAATATAAATAACAGAATAAAGTAAATACTGAGCATGAAACATAGATGCTCAGGAAAACTCTTCAGCTAATACCTCGTCCTCGGGTGTCAGTACCGCTCCTGTATCTGCTTCAGCTCCGGTCCCGTATACCTCGGGATAGATGTCGTCTGCAAATCCTGGGGAAATAATCCGGATCCAGGTCCTCAGGGGACATAGCAAGGTACAGATAATACAAGCCAAAATAAATGCAGTACATATAATAAATGAAATAAACATGGCAAGTAAGTAACCATCTATGTGAAATGCAAGATGAGAGCAACACGAGTACTCAGGCTGAGCCACTACAAGCTCTGTGTCGGAGAGCCGGGTAGCGGTAATAACACGTAGTGTGCCTAGCTCTGCTACGAGAGTCTACGGCCTCACAATAGTAGTAGATATATATAGAAAATAGCCTGTAGCCTGTGTGTCTCTCCCCACCCAATGTAACCATGCATATCATGACCATAACGTCTCATGTCCATGTCAAGCGGGATCATAACTAATGCAACAAGTCATAAAGTATCTATGAATATAGTATCTCTGTCAAGTCCTGTGTCCTATACAGAATCACCACGAATATCTCGGGAAGATCCTGTCTCAAGAATGGTGTCAAGTGTCCTGGGTTATAGTGTACTTGATAAGACAAGTACGAGAATATAAAGTGTCACGAATGTCCATCTCTAGATGGCAATACACAACACCGCGTACGGTGTTGGCACCCGACTAATAATCGGACGTTGAGTACGTCACACGGTCCTAGGTTAAGCATGCACAACAATATGATGAAGCAAGGAAAATATGTAACAATACTGCAGAGTTTGGCAAGGTACACTTGCCTGGGGTTGGAATACCAACAGCTGTCCCTAAATCAGTGGATCCTGTAGGTACTCCTCCAAAAGCTGTAACAAACATCACCAAAAATCTCAGAAGATATCAAATAGCTAGAAACGCCTGTCCTTAAGTCCAATTTGGACACAAGGGCAAAAATAATATTTTTGGGCCAAAGCGGGGTTCACATGTGGGCCACTTTACACCGAAAAGCGTGTCAGGGTCAAAGGTCTCCAAATTCCTCAAACATAGTGTCTACAAGTCAGGAACGATGATACGAACCCAATAAAACTTCCAAAATTAGATTCTGATGAGCTGATCACAAAATCGCCCGTCAAGTGGAGCCTGTGGGACCCATGATACACGATTTTGTCAACGTTCTCAGAATCGAACCAAACTTGGGTCACAGGACCAGCGTATTGCTACGAGTCCGATGGCGCAAGTTTTGTCTCGATCCGACGTGTGTACACAAAGTTACAGCATGTTCCAGAATAGACAGATACGGGGCGTTGTCGACGGATACGCGTTGATTTCGGTGTGCACGCACATCCGAATCGACTTCTGTGAAATCCCACACATCTGTATCAACGACGCGCACGTTTCGCTAAAGACCGTGTGCGACCAAGTCGTCCCGTTTGGAGGGGCGTACTCAGTTCCGGGGTGAAACAGGGCATTATTTTTCCTGTTTTTGGATCGCGGTTTGCGATCACCACAGGACGCGATGCACCGAGCGGGTTATACGGGCACCGAGAGGGTTGCACAGTCTACGCGACACAACTGACAGAATCGAAAACAAAATTACGAGGTGAGAGAAAACTCTACCAGAACTGGGCTCCGAGAAGTCTGATTTCTCGTGTCCTGCTCGTGTCCGGTGTCTTCTGTGCGTCCAGGCTAGGGTTCCGATCGAGACAGCGGCGGGGGCTTCGCCGAAGGGAGTCGGGCTCGGGGTCGGCGAGGTCGGCTAGGGCGGCGGCTCTGCACAGTCGGCCAGAGCGGTTTCCGTGGCCCGGAGACTCGGCGCCGGGAAGAGCGGCTGGGTGGACTCGGCTGGAGCGGGGCTGGGTCGACTCGGGTCTGACCGAGGGCGGCCTGGCGGCAGCGGCGAGGTGGTGGGATCTGGGGGAACGGCGGCGGAGTCGAGCAGAGGTGGACGGTGGCCGCGCGGGTCGGGGGCTGGACTCGGCGGCGGGGACTCAAGCAGAGAAGAGGGAGCCGGTGGGGGTCTGTAGGCTGCTCGAGGCGGGGAAAGAGTCAACGAGGGCGGTCGGGTGTTCAGGCGAGGTAGTCGAAGCGAGGTGCAGGAGGCGGCGGCGGATTCCTAGGTTTCGGCTGGGCACGCACGCCAAGGGGGGGTTTAATACTTTGCTACAGGGAATCCGGCGGCTAGGGTTTCCCAATTGGGTTTCGGGTTCAGTTTATACATCCAACAGTTCTTATGGCTTAAAAAGCTACTCCGGAGTCCAATAAATTCACCAAAAAATATCCTACGTCCGGTATTCTATTTTACATTATAAAATATTACTTCCATAATATTTTAATACCAATTAACTGCATTTAAAAATCCTTCGATCATAATCACCTTGGTTCTTCATCGAGAAAAATACCAAAAAATGGGGAAAATTATATTTAAAATTATTCTGAAAAATAGGGTATTTACAATCTTCCCTCCTTAAAAGGATTGCGTCCTCGCAATCAAAGAATAAGCTACTAAAAAAAGAATTATGAAAATTACAAGATTGCTTAGGTGATAACTGCCTCCGCGAATAAGTAAGGATAACGTTGACGCATATTATCCTCTCGTTCCCAAGTCGATTCGCCAGGAGAATGATGTTTCCATGCTACACGAACCAGTCTGATTGTCTGTCCCCGCAATGTCTTCTCACTGACGTCGAGGATGCCAACTGGTTGTTCTTCATATCTCAAGCTAGGGCCCACTGCGATCTCTGAATGATCGACTACGTGACTTGGGTCGGTCACGTACCTTCGCAGCTGTGAGACGTGGAATACGTCATTCACTCTCTCTAAGGATGGTGGTAATGCAAGACGATAAGCCACCTCACCAATGCGCTCTAGAATATCAAATGGCCCAATATACCTTGGGCTCAACTTGCCTCTGCTCCCGAATCTAATAGTACCTCGAGTGGGCGAAATCCTCAAGAACACGTGCTCTCATTCTTTAAACTCTAGGGGACGTCTGTGCGTATCTGCCCAATGCTTCTGTCTGTCCTGAGCTGCTCGAAGATGATTCTGAATCTGTTTTACCTTCTCCACTATCTCCGTTACCAATTCTGGACCCAGTATTTGACGTTCACCAACGTCACTCCAACATATTAGCGATCTGCACTTCCTTCCGTATAATGCCTCAAATGGTGCCATCTGAATGCTGACCTGATAACTGTTGTTGTAGGAGAACTCCACCAAGTGCAAATGATCTTCCAAGATCCTCCAAAGTCTAGCATACACGATCGCAATATATCCTCCAAGATCTGAATAGTGTGCTCCGATTGACCATCTGTCTGGGGATGGTAAGCTGTGCTGAATTTGAGTCTGGTGCCAAGACTCTCTTGCATGCTTCACCAGAAATGAGATGTAAATCTCGAATCTCGATCCGATACAATACTAACCGGCACTCCATGTAATCTGACGATTTATCGCATATACATGTCGGCTAGTACCTCTGTGGACTGTCCAACTCTAAATGGCAAGAAGTGTGCCGATTTAGTGAGTCTATCCATGATAACCCATACTGCATCTCTTTCGCTGGGGCTCCTTGGAAATCCTGTGACAAAATCCATCGTGATATGTTCCCACTTCCATTCTGGTATAGGAAGCGGCTGTAACATACCTGCAGTCCTCTGATGCTCGGCCTTTACTTGCTGACAGACTAAACATTTAGCCACTAATCTTGCAATCTCCCTTTTCATTCCATGCCACCAATAATACTGTCTCAAGTCTCGGTACATCTTGGTTCCTCCTGGGTGAACAGAGTACATAGAGCTATGTGCTTCAGTCATTAACTCATGTCTTAATTCTCTATTTGGAACATATAGGCGATTCCCAAACCTCAATGTCTCGTCTTCATGTATGCGAAGTCCTGTCTGCATGCCTGCTTCTGTCCTCTCTTTGAGTCTACGGAATCTAGCATCGGTGGGCAATGCCTCTTTAATTCTTTCCACCAGTGACGACTTAATTTCAAGATTAGCCAGTATTCCACTCTGTCCTGGTAAAACGACCTCTATCTGAAGCTTCTGTAGATCTCTCAATAACTCCGGCTGCATCGTCAAGAAATAAGTCGTAGGCTTCCTGCTAAGTGCGTCTGCTATAACATTCGTCTTTCCCGGATGATACTGCAGATCTATATCAAAGTCTACCATCAATTCAAGCCAACGTCTCTGCCTCATGTTGAGCTCTTTCTGAGTATATACATACTTCAAACTTTTGTGATCAGTAAAGATGTCTACCTTCTTCCCATAGAGATAGTGCCTCTAAATCTTCAATGCAAATATAACTGCTGCTAGCTCCAGATCGTGTGTTGGGTAGTTCTTCTCGTGGACCTTCAACTATCTCGATGCATAAGCAATAACTTTGCCATGTTGCATCAAAATACATCCTAATCCACTACCTGATGCATCACTGTAAACAACAAAACCTCCTGACCCTGACGGAAGAGTCAAGACAGGTGCTGTTGTTAATCTTCTCTTCAATTCTTCGAAGGCCTTCTGGCAGTCTTCTGTCCATATAAACTCCTGGCCTTTGCGTGTCAGCTTCGTCATCGGTTCTGTAATCCTTGAGAAATTTTCTATAAACCTTCGGTAATATCCCGCAAGTCTGAGAAAACTTCTCACCTCTGCAACTGATGTGGGTGTAGGTCAAGTCTCTATTGCCGCAACTTTCTCTGGATCAACTGAAAGTCCTTCTCCTGAGATAATATGTCCCAAAAAAGGCACTTTGTCCATACAAAACTCATACTTACTGAGTTTGGCGTATAACTTCTCCTGTCTCATCTCTAACATGATTCTGAGATGCTCCTCGTGCTCTTCATGGCTCTTGGAATATACTAGGATGTCATCAATGAACACAACCACAAATTTATCCAAGAACTGATGAAAGACTCTGTTCATCAAACTCATAAACACTGCTGGCGCGTTGGTTAATCCAAACGGCATTACCAAGAACTCATAATGTCCATACTTGGTCCTGAAAGCTGTCTTCGGTATGTCCTCTTTCCTTACTTTGATCTGATGGTAGCCGAATCTAAGATCAATCTTCGAGAATACCCTAGCACCACTTAATTGATCGAATAGATCATCAATGCGTGGTAAGGGATACTTGTTCTTGATGGTCACAACATTCAGTGCCCTATAGTCAATGCATAACCGTACTGTTCCATCCTTCTTCGGCACAAATAATATGGGTGCTCCCCAAGGTGAAACACTGGGCCGAATGAAACCCTTCTCCAGAAGATCATCAACCTGTTCCTTCAACTCCACTAACTCCTTAAATGCTAGCCGATATACTGATGAAGTGATAGGCTCTGCTCCTGGAGTTAAGTCTATTGTGAATTCTATTTCCCGATCAGGTGGTAAACCTGGAAGATCATCAGGAAATACATCCACAAATTCTGATATGACTCTTGGGTAACCTGTCTCCTCGTCTATAGATAATACCCTAAGAGTAGGCTGAACTTCTTGCTCTACTGCTCCTCGAAGAAACTTAAATTTTGGATGTCCAGGCGGTCTAAATATAACCCGCCCAAGTCGGCAATCAAGAGTCGCATGGTACTGACTTAACCAGTCCATACCAAGTACAACATCATAATCCGGTATAGAAAATATCAGAAATTGAGCTCATATTTCTCTTCCACAGACTACTACAGAACATGATCTACAGACGTCACTAACCGGAATAATTCTACCTCCCGTAAGAATTCTCTTCATCTTCGGAAGGGGTGCGGTAGCTACTCTATGGGTGGCTACAAAGCTAGCTGCTATAAATAAATGCGATGCTCCAGAATCAAATAAAGCTACAGCTGGTAATGAAGCTACTAAAATAGTACCTGCGATGACCTCGCCCGCAGTAGCTTCCTCCTCAACAGCTAATGTGAATGCCTGTCCTCGTCCCTGAGCTGGACCTCTCTGCTGCTGCTGAGTCTGCTGAAATAGAGCTGCCTGTGGTGCCAGTGGTGGTCTCCGCTGGTAGCCTCCTGTAGATGGTGGTCTGACTCCACCAACTCCTGTCTGCGGTGCTCCCACTGTTGGATAAGCTGGCTTTGGTGCAGGCAAGGCTAGTCTCGGTGCTCCCTCTCTATGTTTAGTACAGTCTCTGGATAGATGCTAGTTTGATCCGCAAAGCAGGCATAGTCCTAACTTGCGCCTGCACTCTCTCTCAATGTGTCCTACCTTGCCGCAGTGGTGACAGGTAGGAAGAGATATGGCCCTGTGTGCTGCTCTCTCTGGTATACTCCTCTGGAATCATTTTGCAGAATCTCCAGGTGCTGTCTTGGATAGTGCTGAAGTGATTGGCCTCTTCAGATTCGACTCCCTTCTAGTGACGCGCTCCATGCGTCGTGCTGCTGCAAGGACGTCGGTATAAGATGTAGGTGCGACCGATCCAATCAATCTCAGGAGCTTGAACTTTAGTCCGTCAAAGAACTTCTCAGCTTTCTCTTCCTCTGTCGAGATCAAGGTTGGGGCAAAGCGACTTAGGCGAATAAATTTTGCGTTGTATTCTTTCACTATCATATTGCCTTGGATAAAGCGGTTGAACTTGTCTCTGAGCTCTAACCGTACTACTGCTGGTACATATATTTTTCGGAAGAGTCTGGAGAACTCTTCCCAAGTGACTCGGTCCTGTCCGAGCCTCCTCTCTTCTGCTAACCACTAATAATGTGCATTTTTAGTCAACTGCATTCTGACCGCAGTCATCCATTTCTCCCGTGGAAGTTCAGCTGCTTCCAACTGGTGCTGAATGTTTGTGAGCCATTCATGAACTTCTGTTGGCCCCTCTTTACCAGAAAAGGTACGAGGCTTGAGCTGACAAAAATCGGTGATAGATCCCGTCGCTGATCGCCTCGCTGGTGGATTTGCCTGTTCCAATGCGGATACCAGGCTGGTTCTCAGATACTCTGCCTCCTGACGATGTGCCTCTTGCTGAATCTGCTGCTGGGTTTGCATCATGACATACATTATCTGGAACATCTGTTGCCCGTCCATGGCTTGTCCTGGCAGGAAAACTGGCATCTGGGGAGTGAACTGTGGTGGAGGTGGGATGTCATCTCTCCGGAACCTTAGATTAGGCTGGCCAGTTTGATCGCTCTGCGACGTTTGTCCTCCGTTCCCTGGAGTCACTCCGTCTATATAAGTAACCTCAGCATCGTGTGGCATATCCAAAGGAATCTCGTCTCCGTTCCTGGGATCCATTTCTCTGTAACCAAAAGATAAACTGTAAGAACGCTCAGAGGAATCAAACAGGATACAAATCAAGTAATTAGTTCGAGTTCGATATAGAGTTCAAAAATGGTTCAAATAATGGATGAGATCCTATAACTTATCCTATCCTTAGGGCAGGCTTGCTCTGTCCCTAAGTTGAAACTGAATAATTTTGTCGAGACCTGCATGGGCCATCACAAAAACTATGTCACGCCCCAGTCCCAAAATACCGAGGGACTAGACACGTGGCAATGGCCAGCAGCACACATCGATGGACAAACCTAATTTAATGGATCCATCAGGGCGTACTTAAGCTGTAAAATCAAGTCTACGACAACATGGCACAACTAATCTCATCCACACAAAATATAAAATATGATCCACAGAATATAAGGAATGTAAATCATCAACCAGTCTCAACAAAGTGCTTCGGAGAACAACCCGATAAATATCTGATACAATGGTTAAACAGACCAAAATATAAATGACAGAATAAAGTAAATACTGAGCATGAAACATAGATGCTCAGAAAAAGTCTTCAGCTAACACCTCGTCCTCGGGTGTCGGTACCGCTCCTGTATCTGCTTCAGCTCTGGTCCCGTATACCTCGGGATAGATCTCGTCTGTAAATCCTGGGAACATAATCCGGATCCAGGTCCTCAGGGGACATAGCAAGGTACAGATAATACAAGCCAAAATAAATGCAGTGCAGAAAATAAATAAAATAAATAGGACAAGTAAGTAACCATCTATGTGAAATGCAAGATGAGAGCAACACGAGTACTCAGGCTGCGCCACTACATGCTCTGTGTCGGGGAGCTGGTAGCGGTAATAACACGTAATGTGCCTAGCTCTGCTACGAGAGTCTACGGCCTCACAATAGTAGTAGATATATATAGAAAACAGCCTGTAGCCTGTGTGTCTTTCCCCACCCAATGTAACCATGCATATCATGACCATAACGTCTTATGTCCATGTCAAGCGGGATCATAGCTAATGCAACAAGTCATAAAGTATCTATGAATATAGTATCTCTGTCAAGTCCTGTGTCCTATACAGAATCACCACGAATATCTCGAGAAGATCCTGTCTCATGAATGGTGTCAAGTGTCCTAGGTTATAGTGTACTTGATAAGACAAGTACGAGAATGTAAAGTGTCACGAATGTCCATCTCTAGATGGCAATACACAACACCGCGTACGGTGTTGGCACCCGACTAATAGTCGGACACTGAGTACGTCACACGGTCCTAGGTTAAGCATGCACATCAATATGATAAAACAAGAAAAATATGTAACAATACTGCAGAGTTTGGCAAGGTACACTTGCCTGGGGTTGGAATACCAACAGCTGTCCCTAAATCAGTAGATCCTGTAGGTACTCCTCCAAAAGCTGTAACAAACATCACCAAAAGTCTCAGAAGATATCAAATAGCTAGAAACGCATGTCCTTAAGTCCAATTTGGACACAAGAGCAAAAATAATATTTCCGGGCCAAAGCGGGGTCCACATGTGGGCCACTTTGCACCGAAAAGCGTGTCAGGGTCAAAGATCTCCAAATTCCTCAAACTCAGTGTCTACAAGTCAAGAACGATGATATAAACCCAACGGATCTTCCAGAATTAGATTTCGATGAGCTGATCACAAAATCGCCCGTCAAGTGGAGCTTGTAGGGCCCACGATACACGATTTTGTCAACGTTCTCAGAATCGGACCAAACTTGGGTCACAGGACCAGCGTATTGCTACGAGTCCGATGGCGTAAGTTTCGTCTCGATCCGATGTGTGTACATAAAGTTACAGCGTGTTCCAGAATAGGCAGATACGGGGCGTTGTCGACGGATACGCGTTGATTCCGGTGTGCACGAACATCCGAATCGACTTTTGCGAAATCCCACACGTCCTTATCAATGACGCGCACGTTTCTGTAAAGACTGTGTGCGACCAAGCCGTCCCGTTTGGCGGGGCGTACTCAGTTCCGAGGTAAAATAGGGCGTTGTATTTTCCTATTTTTGGATCGCGGTTTGCGATCACCACAGGACGCGATGCACCGAGCGGGTTACACGGGCACCGAGAGGGTTGCACAGTCTACGTGACACAACTGACAGAATCGAAAATGGAATTACGAGGTGAGAGAAAATGCTACCTGAACTGGGCTCCGAGAAGTCTGATTTCTCGTGTCCTGCTCGTGTCCGGTGTCTCCTGTGCGTCCAGGCTAGGGTTCCGATCGAGACAGCGGCGGGGGCTTCGCCGGAGGGAGTCGGGCTCGGGGTCGGCGAGGTCGGCTAGGGCGGCGGCTCTGCACAGTCGGCCCGGAGACTCGGCGTCGAGACGAGCGGCTGGGTGGACTCGGCTGGAGCGGGGCTGGGTCGACTCGGGTCTGACCGAGGGCGTCCTGGCGGCAGCGGCGAGGTGGTGGGATCTGGGGGAACGGCGGCGGAGTCGAACAGAGGTGGACGGCGGCCGCGTGGGTCGGGGGCTGGACTCGGCGGCGGGGACTCGAGCAGAGAAAAGGGAGCCGGTGGGGGTCTGTAGGCTGCTCGAGGCGGGAAAAGAGTCGACGAGGGCGGTCGGGTGTTCAGGCGAGGTAGTCGGAGCGAGGTGCAGGAGGCGACGGTGGATTCCTAGGTTTTGGCTGGGCACGCACGCCAAGGGGGGTTTAATACTTTGCTACAGGGAATCTGGCGGCTAGGATTTCCCAATTGGGTTTCGGGTTCGGTTTATACATCCAACAGTTCTTAGGGCTTAAAACGCTACTCCGGAGTCCAATAAATTTACTGAAAAATATCCTACGTCCGGTATTCCATTTTACACCATAAAATATTACTTCCATAATATTTTAATACCAATTAACTGCATTTAAAAATCCTTCGATCACAATCACCTTGGTTCTTCATCCAGAAAAATACCGAAAAATGGGGAAAATTATATTAAAAATTATTCTGAAAAATAGGGTGTTTACAGTATTGGTTTTTGGGGATGGATAAAAAAGTAGGAAAAATTATATTTATACATGTAGGATTTGGGTTTTGTTGACCTAGGAAGTTTGGGCTTGGTCAACCCTCTTGGTTTTGGGCCTTGGCTTGACATGGGGATATTTTGGGAGGGCTTTACTTTGCATTGTTTAAATGCAAGACTAGAATTAAGTGGGAGCGATGTTTATGCGTTGCACATTCCAAAAATTATGGAAAAATTCATATGAAGAAAAAATTGGGTTTTTTCATGTATTGTCTAGTGGTGTGGACTCCTC
Organism: Iris macrosiphon; assembly: GCA_036927795.1. Classification (NCBI taxonomy): domain Eukaryota; kingdom Viridiplantae; phylum Streptophyta; class Magnoliopsida; order Asparagales; family Iridaceae; genus Iris; species Iris macrosiphon. Next base: position 37,011,201 of record JAYESA010000004.1, on the reverse strand, counting down.
AATGCATTTTTGCATAAAAGCGCCCAACAATTGAAAAATTGCACAAAGATGGAAATTGGGTTTAAATTAATTAAAATTAATGCGTATGGTGTTCTTGAATTAATTAGAAGTACATGGGGATAAAATTAGGTGGGACACAAGTGTCATGGACATAGAAGACTCAGAGTAGAATATTATCATAATTTGGGTTGTACGAAATGGGTCAAGATTGTATCTCCAATTTTGATTGGAACGTACAAGGATACAAAGTTGGAATTATTTTAGAATTAAATAATAATGTCCGCGACGATTACTGTGCGACTAACATGTAGCACAAGAGAGCATAATTATAAGTTACGCAAAGGTCAGAATGGTAGGCGGGCACGTCTAGGACAAGGTTGTAAAATTTGTTGGAAGGTAAAAGCTGATGTAGTGCTCTAATTATCGAAGCAACGGTAAGGTGCACTAAGTGATATAATTATTATAAATTAAATAAATGTCGTGTCCTATTTCCAATTGGATACAAACTAGCCCTAGTTTCTCTATCTATGCCAAGTAGACCTAATTTTGGATGAGGGGGTTTACACATCTTCTTTCTGATGTGGGACTAAAAAACCAATATACAAAATTGATATCTCATAATCGCAGCCCAATGCATAGCCCGCTCAGCGCCCGCTCATGCAACACGCGCATGCAACACTAGCATAAAACTCGTGCAACAAAAGCGCACAAGCACCTCGTGACGATGCTAACATGCTAAGTGCAATGTGCGCCAACAAAGCACCACTTTGCGCCCTTGATCCTGAGTCCGAGCTCGAGTCCGAGTCTGAGTCGCTAAGCTCCTTTGGGGCTTAGCTCCTATGGAATAATATCCAAATGCATGAAAAAAAAACATAAAAGCTTTCATTGAGGAGTTAATCCTTTTTCCTAATAAAACACCCCCACATGGCACCCATGTGCACATCTCAACACATACAAAGTATTATATTGAGATACTCACTTGGTGGTGTAGCCAATGTGGGACTATATTTACTAGTCCAAAGGCAAAAGCACCAACAATCTCCCACATATCTCAATATATGGGTTGAGCGTTCCCCACAGTGACTGGCCATCATGCATTAGGATAGATATCGCTTCGACTTGAATCTTCCCGCATGGGTCGAATAACAGTATGATACAAAAATGGACTAAGCCTTGAATTCTCTACCGTAACTGCAATTCTTTTCACTCACACAATGACATCAACTGTGCTTCCGGTTGCACATTAAAGGCCTTGTGCACACCTAGTTTCGGTGTATATATCTTGGACATCTACAAGTTTACCCTCAAAAGACGGTCTATATCTCTTTCCATATACTCTAGGTGAGTTCTTTTAAAGATTCCTTGGCATTAAGCCTTGCACTTCTTTGCGGTGCTACTCCGCTATGACATATCCCAAAGCCGATGTCCCACCTCATTGTAGTGTCATCCACTGTAGCATGAGGTTTCAGGATCTTTGTAGTGCCAAACTACCCAGTATGAAGCCTTGTGCTTCCTTGCAGTATTATGTCGCTGTGACATGGCTCGGGTAGCCGAGGCTTTACCCTCTCTAGGTACCTCTTGGTGGTGTCACACCACTATAACATGAGGACACCGGCCTCTTTATAGTGTTGTCTGCCACTCTTCATTTTACAGCATTAGGCCACCTACCTATATGCGGTGCTACGCCGATATGACATGGCTCGCGAAGCCGAGGCTTTATCCTGTCAAGGTACCTCATGTTATGTCGCCACTGTAACATGGAGTACTATGCTCCTTTATAGTTCTTATGATCAGATGGCGCTTGAGGTCTTATATGAATAGATCCGCTAGACCCTTCCGGCTCCGATCATCAACTACTATAATAATGTCATCTTTGATGTGCTCATGTAATGTCTTGAACGGACCCTCTAGAATCACCTAGCTCCGTGTCACCCTCACATTTTCATCCAGGGATAGTTTGGTAATTGTCAATGGGTATTAATTATTTTAGGATTATTATAATTAATATTTGTGCATGGCATGATTTAATTATTTATTGTATTAATAATTGTTGCTAGTGTAGATTTATTTAGACTTGTGTAGTGGACCTAACCATTTAAATTAAAAGGCATGAAACAAACATTTGGACTAGTCTAAGTTGAGCCCATGAATTAGGCCCATGAGTTAGGAGGCTTAATTAATTAGTGAAACCATTAGACTAGAACATTCTCTCCCTAATTAATCTCTTCATGAGAGGCCCCAAGGGGTATTTGTGTCATTTTACATTATGTAGAGAGTGTATATAGGTCGACCCCCTCCTTGAGGAGAGAGAAAAATATTTCATTCATTCCAAATTCTAATTCTAGATCTACAATTTCCCTCTCCAAATTTTCTCCATTCCCTCATCAATTCTGTCACGACCCGCACCCGAAAAATCGGGCATGAGTCGTGGGTACGTCCAGCTTACGCCGCAGAATCGGCGGTAGAACGCTGTAAAGATCCTTTCTAGGTCAACCATCTATAATCTCACAAAACCTGTCAATATAACCTCTCCAAAATGAGGGAAACCACGCAATATATATATGCCTCAATCACAATAACTAGGGGAAGAGTAAAGCACGATAAGATATCACAAGAACAAAGAAACACAGAGCAAGACAATATCCAAATATACAGTCCAAGTCTATAGTCTACAACATCTCACAGGCAACAAAATAATAATACAGTCATCCAAGAATAATCAACTGGGAACAACCCAGGAAATCCACCTAGCTAACTAGGGCGCTAACGACGTCTCCTCGCAGGGCTCCTCCTCAGTCTCGGGGTCACAGCACTCCTCGACGTCCGGCCCATAGAATATCGGGCAATAATCCTCAGGATCCTCTGGAAAAAATATGCCCAGTCAGGACTGGAGCGAAGTACATAACTCTGAAAGCAACTCCAAATACATGGTAAGGTGTATATGACGAGCAATAGAAAAGTATATAAGATGCACAGGAAATAAATACATGATGAAGCAGAATAAGTAGCTGCAATGTAAACTGGAGAACAATACAAGTAGAGAAGTAACTGCATGTGAGAAAACATGAATACTAGCTAAGTGCCTTGAGCACAAGTTCATTATGTGATCGGCTTAGGTTGCACATGAAAAACACTACGATAACTCCGTTATGCGTGAGTTTCATAACCGACATACACATGAATACTATTTGGCTTTGATCACATAACTAACTCCTACTCCCCTCCCCGACTAATACTCTTGGATCCAACCACGGCACGCTATGTACATGATAATAGCTCATGCACACGAAGGCGAGAGCACAAGAAGTGTCACGTTCCAGTCCCAAAAATACGTAGGACTAGGACACATAAGCATGCCAGCCACATGGATATGGCAACTCCAATATATGGAAACCAAACCCATACGTACGCTGTAATATGAATATCAAATCAACAAGTGATATAAATCTATCACAAGTCATAGGGTACAATCTAAATCTCATCCACGAAAATCAAATATAAATAAATAACCAATATTTATGAATCTAGATCTCAATAAGAAGTATCTAAGGATGATAGTTGGGTGGAAACAAATCCACTACCAACTCGAATATAAGAGCAAATACAATATAAGGACAACACCACAAACACCATATAAGAATATCAACTAACGACCACGGGGTCGAAGAGAAGACATCCTCGAAACACATGTAACCATTCGAATCTGTGCTCCTGCGAATACTCAATAACAGATACACCTGGAAGGGGCCAGGTCCTCAGAGGGACATAACAAGATACATAAAACACATGCCAATAAAATACTGAAATAAATATCCAATGGTCGCCTAACCGTCTAAGTGAATGCAGTTAAGAACAACTTTTCCTACAAGTGAGCTATCTGGCTGAAAACTGGGATTTGGCATGGTTCTCTATTGGAGATCCATGGGCCTAAAAGGCACATCGTCTTTTGAACGGCGGAGGCCCGCCAATGTAGTATATAATATATAAGGGTCATCACCACCCGTATCTCTGGCGGAGAATCCGGGCGCACAGAAAAAAAGTACAAAGGAGCTCAAATACGGTACTTGTTGTTCTCCCCACCCCATGCTCTAAGCATGTCACATCCATGACACCATTTAGTTCATAGCCTATTCTTAGTACCCTAGCCCAATCCTGCAACCAAACAAGGACAAGGATGGGACCACCATACTACAATAGGCTATGTCCATGGACCTCTAATAACTGCTAAGTCTTCTAGCATACAAAGTTTCTATTAGCAGTTATCCCTAACGCACGGCCCATACGTACAGGAGGCCAAACCTGCACGCAAGTCCGTGATCTACATGAGACTCACAACTCGTGTAACAACTGTGTCATGGCCAATGAACCTAATAATTCTACATGATAATGGGGTAGTCTCATAAACAGGGTCAATGCAATTACATAAATAAAAATATATCACGACGACACCGTCACGCGCATTTTATATAACAGTTAAAATATATGAACTAAAGACAGAAAATAAAGATGCATGCAACATATGAAATATGAATAATAGTACAATGGCAAGGTATACTTGCCTTCTCTAAAAAAGGATGAAGTCATAACTCAAGGCGTCGTCTGATCTACTCGTCACATAAATTAAACAAGTTAGGTTACAAAAGTGGGTCAATAGGTTCCTCCATTTTAATTAATTTTTTATTTTTGAATAAATAACCTAAAATAGTATTTTAATCTTATTATAATCTGATTTTATTTAAACCCTAATTTTGGTCCAAAGAAAGTTAACTTTACGGATTTGTGATCCATGGTACGCAAATCGAGGCAATCCGTTGACCAAAAAGTTAACCAACTCAAATCCTAGATTTATGTGGAATCCTATAGATTTCAATGCTATATGAATACTAGAATTGACAGTTTCATAAAATCACAAGTCGGTAAAAAGTTATGGCCACAAGGGCGCACAAATGACAGTTTTCGGTGGTTTATTATTTATGTCTACGTTGCACAAATTTTACAGTAGAATAAAATTATATTTTAAATTCTGGAAAAATACTTTTCTAGAAGTTCATCATGTCAGCTTTTCGAAACTTCAAACGGTTCATAATTCCGAGTTCGGGATCTCCCAAAATCTTGAAAATATAAAAATGCGTCTGATTTCAGACAGCTGGCACTTTCGGAATATTCTGGAAAAATAGGTTCTGAAATTACTGAAATAATTTATATATTCAGAAAACTAACCTTGATATGATTCTAACAAAAAAATTGGAGCGCGTTTGGAGTCCGAAGCTAGGAGATATCGTCTTTTTAAGTCGTCATAACTACTAAAAAATAAGGCTGAATTTATGATAAATTTTGACTATTTTGGGACGAAAAGAGAGGAGTTTGGGGATAAAAAAATATAAAAGATGAGTTTATTCCATAAGTCTAATAGATATTTATAATGGTGAAGATTGTTTAATTGAATAAGACTAGGATTGGCTAATTTGGATATGATTAGGATCAGTTTAAATAAGGATAGGATATGCATGAAATTGTTTTCCTAGTAGGCTCAGGATTTGAATTAATTTAAAATAGAGTTTGAGTTCATCTCAATAATTTATAATCTTAAATAGAATTAAATATATTATAAATAATTTATATATAATCTTATTAATATCTATTAACACTAAATTAGCCCTATCTAATATTAAGACTTTATATATCCAAATAAATCCTCAATAATTCCAAAAATCCAATAATTACTTAAATTTCTAAATAAATTATAGAAAAATATATTTAAATATTTTAACTCTAAATTAAATATTTAGTAGTAATAACATGCAAGTATGGTCTCATAGTAAATCATGAAATTCCTAAAAATGTATGTTTCCTAGATTTTAATTACCAAAAATTCTAGAAAAATCTCCAAAAATCTAAAATAGCCTAAAAATAATTCTAAATAAATATTTATATAAGTAAATATATCAAGTTATTTATTTTCTAATTAACTAAGAGAATACTCTAAAAAAATTTAACATCTATAATAAATATAATAATATAAAATATACATAAAATACCTATTTTTGGTGAGGAGGTTTGCAAGAAGCACATGATAGCACATGAGAATCAATACCCGAAGCACATGACGAAATACACGTGATAGAGTACCCACTGAACACGGTAAGGGGGATAGCATCTCATGACGGGATCCACTAGTACCATCTCGTGTAACAATGTATCAGAATCAAGTATTACAGTTCTAGAACAGGTGATATAAACGCTATCATGAAATGGAAACTATCAGAGGTAGGTACTCGCTTGATGTCCTGAGCAACTGATGAGGATCAAGATCCGGACCGGTGTCACAAGAACCTATTACAAAAAGCAGAATTAAACGGGGTTCTAAGGATTTAAATTGATATAAAATAATTAAAAACAGGCTTCTAGGGATATTCTAGGTCGAACGGGTCAAACCGATGAAATTCGGGTCAAAAAGTCAACCGGGGTCCAAAAAGTTAACTCTAGGTCAAAAATAGGTCAAACATTGACTTTTACGGTCAACGAGGACAATTATGGTCAAAGCTAGGTCAAGCTAGGGTGCCCCTGAAATTCTAGGTCAAAACTAGCTCATTAAGCTAGTAAACTCTCAAACTCGCCTCCTCGAGATAGTGGGATACCCTCGGTATCCGATACCTCGATCTAGGCCACGCACCCCGCCTAAAGCCGCTAAAACCTATGCTAGCACGCGTAAATATATATACCAATACATATAAAAATTACTCCAATACTATTTCTAGGCTATTGCTCAAATATCCCGCTCGAAACTCAATACCTTAGATATCTCAAGGTATTGAGATACCTTGATATCTCAAGGTATTGAGATACCTCTCTAATACCCCCTCTAACTAGCTATTTATGCAAATAGATATATATATATATATATATATATCTAGCTATAATCTAGGCTAAAATATATATATATATATATATATATATATATATATATATATATATATATATATATATATATATATATACATATCTACGCACCTATGTGCATATATATATATATATATTCACAAACACATACATATATACCTTACACCCACTCTCAAATATGTATATATATCTATCTAGTATCTATATATATATATATATATATATATATATATATATATATATATATATATATATATATATATATATATATATATATATATATATACACTTAGATAGATATAACTATCTATCTATCTATCTATTACCTATCTATCTATCAATCTACGTATCTATCTAACTATCTATTTATCTAACTAGCTATCTATTTATATCTATCTATCTAATCTATTATCTATCTATCTATTGATCTAACTATCTATCTATCTATCTATCTATATAGATATATATACATCTATTAGATATCTCTTACACCCCCCCCCCCCGCTACGCCAACGCTCTGCGCCTGCATGCTAACATCTGCTGCTGCTTACATCTGTTGCTGCTACTGCTTATACTGCTGCTGCTGCTGCTTTTACTGCTGCTGCTGCTGTTGTGCAGCATCTGCTGCTGCTGATGCTGTGCAGTGCGCAGCAGCGCACTGCTACCTCACCACACGCACACATACGACCACACACACAAACACAATCACACACACACACACACACACACACACACACACACACACATATATATATATATATATATATATATATATATATATATATATATATATATATATATATATATACACATACTAACTTATATATATATATATTCTCACACACACACACTTATGCATATAAATACACACACACACATATACCAACACATACATTTATCTATATATATATAAGCACATATCTATATACACACACTTATGCATATAAATACACACACACACATATACCAACACATACATTTATCTATATATATATAAGCACATATCTATATATATATATATATAAACACAGACAAACTCAAATATATATGCATACACATTGATATATATATATATATATATATATATATATATATATATATATATACAAACACATAGACATATACATACACAAGCACATATATATAAATACACACATATATATAGACATACAACATATATACATATAAATAGACACACACACACATATATATAAACTTACATAGACACACAAACACCAAACACAACACAACACAACACAACACAACACAACACTACACACACAACGCCCACCAACGCGCGCCCAACGACCCCTACGCACACTAACACCTATAAATATATAAAATATAACCCGAGAATTCTAGCACACACTCTTCGAAGCTAACCTAACGCGTGCACAAGCCCGAAACTAGGAAACCAAGTCGAAATGGCCGTTCGATTATTTCGACGAACACGCGGTGTGCGGTTCGGAAAATCTCCTGAAACGCACACCAAACCAACTCGAAATCGGCCCAAAATTTACCCACGGATTCTAAACGATGTCTAGATCCTAGAAAAAATACTACCTCGTCGATTCTAGGCCCGTGGCGAAAACACGCATGCACTTAGAACCGGCGACGACGAAAATCCCAAAAATGCTCGAAATGCCCGTTTCTCCGCGACACGACTTCCCGTGTCCGAACGGAGACACGCACTAACCCTCAAGACACCTGACAACATCTACCTAGGTCCATCTAACCTAGAACATCACCCAAAATTGGGCCAATCTCAGATTTTACCCAAAATTGACACAAAACCTAATGTCAAAGTCTTCAAACACAAGCAAACTTGTTCCAACTTCCTCCCACGGGTAGGCTTAGGGTCTAGGAAGGTTCTAAACCACTAATTACACTATATAAGAGTAATTAACAAGGGAAAAGTTAGGATTTACCTCTTGGGAGTTGGAATCCCAAGGCCAAAGTCTCCAATCCACTTGAAATAACCTCCCTCAAGCTCCAAGCCTCCAAATCTAGCCTCCACACGAAGTCTAGGCTCTAAACACCTAGGTTAGGGAAAAATATAGGGTTAGGGTTCACACAAAAGTAAGAAATGGAAGAAGGAAGGAAATAAAATGAAGAAAACTTACTTGGAAGAAGGAAAGAAGAAGAAAGGAGTGGAGAAGAAGAAGAAGTGAAGATGAAGAGGGGGGCTACTGTGTGTGCTGGTCGGGTGGGATAGGGGCTGTGGTTTATCGGCCAAAACATAATAAAGAGGTTTCACAAAGTCCAAAAGTCCAAAATGCCCTCCTCTCACTTGGGTTTGGGTTTTGGGTTCCAAAAGCACTCAAACTAACTCCAAATCTCTCCAACTAACCCACTAAAAATATAATAAATATTCTAAACCCAAAAATAGGTCTCACAAGGTGTGGGTTGGGTCGAACATGGGTCCACTAGGGTCGGACATGGGTCCAGACTAGCCAAAACCCTAAAACAATCAATAAAAAATAATACAATCACTAATTAAATATAATTATAATTATTTATATACAATACACAATTTACCAAATAAAAAAAACCCTATTTTCTAGAATTGGTAGTAACAAATTCTCCACCAATTCTTCACCAAACTTTTTCTAAATTCATTATTGAGGTTGTTACACCAAGTATCTACAAGAAGGAAGCAAGGAGCAAGGAGGAGGAGGCCAAGATCTACAAGGAGAGGAGCTACTTGTCAATTGGAGACTTTTTTTATTGGGAATCCATCTTCCAATATGTACAATTCAATTTACCCCTTCTATTAGACTCTAGATCTGAGATTTTATCATGAGAAACCAACCCACATGCATAGGCTACCCATATGATTTGGTTTTGGGTCAATTGGAGACCTACGGTGGAAGTTATGACCAAATTGGTGCCAATTTTGAAGGAATTCCGAGATTGGCACATATAGTGGTTGTCAATTGATCTAATAGATCTAATTGGCACTTGATTATTTGTTTGTGACTAGTGTTGTGTTCACAATTGGATACGTATAGGCTGTATCTCGTCAATTTGACAAAACGGGTTAATTTTGGGGTTTTCTTCGACATGGGGCCTTGTGCATATCATATTGTGATACGGACACATAGACACTCTAATTACCATACGTATTGTTCATAAATTATGTATTAGACTTGTACGTGTCCTCCGGGATGTGTTTGGTTGTGTGTTGGAGCCGTATCGCAAGCGTATCATAGAGAAAATGTGATACGGGTGCGATGCACTCTATTTGTTTATTGTTTGGCCATTTTACTATATGTGCATGTGTAATTATAGGTATATATGATAATTAGGTGATATATATATGCATATGTTGGTATAGTTGAGTTTATGTATAAGTGTGGGACTATGTATATATATATATATTAGTATACATGGTTATAGATATATGTATCTATAGGTTTTGTGTTGGTATGTTATATATGTGAATAGATATATACATATCTAGTTATTTTGTGTTTGTGTGATTAGTGTATATAATATGTATCTAGATATATACATATATATATATATATATATATATATATATATATATATATATATATATATATATATATATATATATATATATATATATTTGTATATAAATCTATATGTATATCTATATGTTGATTCATATATATATATATATATATATATATATATATATATATATATATATATATATATATATATATATATATATATATATATATAGAGAGAGAGAGAGAGAGAGAGTTATATGGTGATACGTATATGCATCTATATATGTATTTTTGTGTTAGATATATACATAGGTCTATCCAGTAGAAAAGATTGATGTACATTGATAGATGTAAGATAGGTATAGTGATGTATTGCACTGTCTTCTATAGATAGATATCTGTATACTTGTGTTGAGTATATACATGTTCATATTTGGGAGTAGATGTTGATACATACAGTGAGGGGTAGTATATGCATCTATGTATATAGATAGTTAGTTATCTATATGAGTATTGGCAGGGGTTGTATAGTTAGTTTTGGTGCTTGAGAGTGTGGTGGAAGACTCGACACAGGCACAGTGACTCTGCATCAGCACTGTGTGCAGAGGATCACTTGAAGACTCGACACAGGGAACATGCCACTGTGTGTAGTGAGAAAAGAAAAAGGTAATTAGCAGCCAGCAACTTCAGGTGGCTAGGGCAACTCGGGCAGTACAAATTTACACAGTAGCAGCAGCCAGCAACTTCAGGTGGCCACTGTGCAGTGAAGAGAGAGCAGTGGCAGTTTCTTTGTGCAGGAATACATATTTTTAAGGGCAAGCATTGTGTAGCAGTGTCTTCACAGTAATATGTTACTGTGCCCGAGCAGTATCATGGTCCTCAATTTCAGTTCAGTGTTTGATTTCAGTAGTTCAGTTTAGAGGTTGGGGGTAGATGTATTTATGTTTAAGGCATTAGTAAGAGTTAGATAGTTATGTAAGTAGTAAGTTAGTTGTATATTGGTTAGTTAGTATTTAAGGTATTGGTATACATAATTATATTAGTAGTTAGATATTATATAGTTAGTATTGGTTTAGAGTTTCATTTTAGTAGATTAGCTACTCATATATATTTCTTATATAGTAATTAGTTATATTATAGTGTAGCTAGTATTAGCTTGGTCTTTTACGTATTAGCTTTGAGGTGTTGGGTCACCTTGAGATACCAATGTATCGCCAAGGTATCGGGCCAATACCCAAGGTATTGAGATTAGGTATCTAGTTAGTTGTGATACGCATTGGTGCAAGGCCAAGGTATCCAAATTAAAAAATTTTGATGCAGTAATATAATGTTTGGCTCGTATACATATATAAAACCATATTTTCATAATTAGAAACTTGTGTATCTTAGGATACGGCTCTTTGAGTGCACTGTGGTGTGTTAGCTTAGCTAGCTTAGCATAGTTTTATAGTATGTCGACTTAGTGACTTAGCATTAGACTCTTGCAACCTAGAATTCATCGGTTTGACTTAGAAATGGTGTTTCGACCTAGAATTTTGTCAACTTCATTTATTTTTATCATTAAACCTTGTATTGATACAACATACCATATATAGGTTGTGAGACACCAGCTTGGGCATCGAGAGACACACTTTGCTCAGGACTTCAGGCGAGTATATTTCTCTGATTATTTTCAATTCATAATATTGTATATATGCATGTTCTAGAATTGTATATATTAATTCCCGACACAGTGATTTCACAGACTGGTGCTATATGGATCCCATCAGGAGATGTTATCCCCTACTGTGTTCAATGGGTACCCAGCTACATGTATTCATCGTGTGCATCGGGTATTGACTTTTATGTGCTCCTTGTGCATCCACTATTTCGTGTTCTAGTGTGACTATATCGTGATAATGTACGTAACGTGTCATGATTGGATCCATGAGTATTGGTTGGGGACGGGGAGTAGGAGTTGGTTATGTGATCAAAGCCCTCTTGATCTCATGTGCATGTCGATTATACACCTCGCGCATAATGGAGTTACCTTTATACCGCATGTGCAACCTAAGCCGATCACATAACGAATTTGCAATCTAAACCATATAGATAGTATTCTTGTTATCTACTTGCAGTTATTTCTTGTATTTACTTCCAGTTCTTATTGTGCTTATTGCTTGTTCACCCTGTATTGTATATCTTTCTACTTATGCATCTTGTATCCTTTTTCTATTGCTTGTTATATATGTTCGATTATGTTATTGAAACTGCTTTCAGAGGTATGTACTTCGCTCCAATCCTGACTGAATATATTTTCAGATGATTGGCTAGAGGAGCTGTGTCCCACGTATTACGGCCCTCGGGAAGGTGAGACTTTAGAGGATACTCCCCTAGATCCAGAGGACATAGTACCAGTGACCGAGGAGGTTTAGTTTATGATTGTTGATTCTTGTATTAGACTATTCTTTATTGAGACTCACAGATGTACTATTATTTCATATTGTGGATTATATCGTCTTCCCTTCGCTATTCCATTCGTGCATTATTCTTCTTTAGTTTATTTTGTGATTAAGATTTGATATACTTGTGAGATACCATATTGCTCCTCCGTTTGGAGTTGAGATGATTGACAGGTACCATATTATATTGTTGAGATGTTAGATAGTTAGAAATGACCCAGACAGCGCTCTACCGCCGATTCTGCGGCGTAGGCTTGGCGTAACCACGTACTCATGCCCGAATATCCGGGTGCAGGTCGTAACACGTTTTTAGTGGTGGCCCATGCAGGTCTAGATAGATATCGTAGTTGTGCTCAACTAGAGTACTGCTACGAGCCTGCTTAAGGAAAAACAGGATTTAGGTTGAGAGTTACTCAATCATAACTAGGAAATATTTCAATATCAGTTTTGTAAATCCTTATCTATTGAATATTGCCTTTCATTTTGAATTAAGTTATGTCCTTCTTTGATGATATCGCTTTATATTCAATATTGATTCTGTATTTTTATTCTGTCTTTAGGATGCCTCCGAAGATCAGATTCTATCGCTCGGGAGGAGCGACAGCTTCCTCAGATACTTCTCGGTCTGCTGCGGATAGAGTAGCAGCTACTACTGCTTCTTCTCCAGTTGAGAGGGTCACCTCACCTGTTCAGGTGGGAGTCTCAGCAGCCACTTTTGGGGGTGCTCCTCCCCTAGTTCAGAGGGTAGCTCCAGTTATTTTTGAGGGACTTCCGCCAGTACCAGCTGATGCTACACAGCTGTTTGCACTTTTCCAGATGATGATGGAGGCCCAGAGGGCCCAGGCTGAGGCGCAGCATCGACAGACTGAGGTGATGAGGCAGGGAATTGAGAGTGCTCACCAGGTGGCCATCACCGCCGTAGAGAGGACCGCACCACCACAGCCACGAGAGGTATATCCCAGGCCCGGTACTATTCAGGACTTCAAGAAGTTGGATCCCCGACCTTTCAAGGGGACAGAGGGCATCATCTATGCCGATGACTGGTTGGAGAGCATGGAGCGCGTCATGCGCTTATCCCGACTTGTGGAGTACCTGATGGTGGAGGCAGCGGGACTGCAGATGATGGACATCGTCAGTACTTGGTTCCAGAATGAGCCACAGATCGCCGATCCAGGATTGACATGGGGTGAGTTCAGGGACTTGTTCAGAAGGAAGTTCTTCCCACCTACCGAGAGACTTGATTTGGAGCGACAGTTCCAGAACCTTTACTAGGGGAACATGTTAATGGAGGAGTATGTCGTCGAGTTTGTTAGGTTGAGCATATATGCCGACTATATGGTGAGAGATCCTGAGAACTGGGCGAGTAGATTCAAAGAGGGCCTGAACTGGGAAGTGAAGGCTCTCATTTCTTCGAGCCATGAGACATATCTAGATATCTTGAGGGAGGCTCACAAGGTCGAGAGAGACCTGAGTTGGAGGCCCACGAGCGACCAAGATATTTTTGGTGGCAGCAGTAGTGCAGGTCCAGCCAAGAAGCCTTATTTCCAGCAGTAGAGGCAGCAGTTCCATGTGCCTATCAGAGCACGTGTACAACAGACGTACCAGATGCAGAGACCAACCCAGCCAGCTCGTGCTTGCCCCTTCTGTAAAAAGGCAGGGCACGGATGGGATGTTTGCAGGAAGAGGCTCGGTCAGTGCTTGTTTTGTAGTTCATCAGATCACCAGCTGAGGGGTTGTCCCAAGACCTTAGCTCGTACAGCTCAGGATGTAGCCCCAATCCAGAGGATACCCGCAAGACACCCGGTGGGACAGTAGAGAGGGCCTCCTTTATAGCCCCAGCAGCAGAAGTTCGTGCAGCACCAGTACCAGCAGAGAGCACATCAGGGGTGAGCTTTTGCCCTGACCATGGAGGAGACAAAGCCAGTTGGAGACGTTATATCAGGTTCAGTCTTACTTAATTCTTTTCCAGCTAATGCCTTATTTGATTCTGGTGCTTCTTATAGCTTTGTATCTGTATCTTTTGCTCTAAGACATCGTCTTAAGTCTGAACCGTTGGCGAGGACTTGCAAGATCACGACGGGAGGTGGCATCATCCTGGTCAGTGATATTTGTAAGAAATAGAGAGTTTATTTGGGAGACCGTGAGCTGAGCGTATGTTTACTTGTAATGCCACTTCCGAGTTACGATATAGTACTCGGGATGGATTGGTTGAGTAGATATCATGCCAGTATCGATTATCGTGGAGGTAGAGTTTTATTTCAGACGCCAGGAGAGCCAGAGTTCGAGTTTGTCCGTGGAGCAGAGCAGAGCGAGGGCGATTTCTTTGGAGCTTTGGTCGAGGAGCAGGAGCCGCCACACCCGTTGATTGCGGAGTTCTTGGATGTCTTGGTACTACCAGGTAAAGGTGAAGAGGGAAGACATCCCGAAGATGGCTTTCAGGACTCGTTATGGACAGTTCGAGTTCTTGGTGATGCCGTTTGGGTTGACCAATGCCCCGACAGTGTTCATGAACTGATGAACAAGGTGTTTCATCAGTACCTGGACCAGTTTGTTATAGTCTTCATAGATGATATTCTGATATATTTGAAGACCCCAGAGGAGCATGAGCAGCATTTGAGGATTATTCTAGAGACCCTCAGGAAGGAGAAGTTGTATGGCAAGTTGTCGAAGTGTGAATTCTTCTTTGATAAGGTTGAATTTCTTGGGCATGTCATTACAGAATATGGAATCTCAGTGGACCCCAAGAAAATCTCAGCAGTTGAATCGTGGTCTACCCCGAGTTCAGTAGCAGAGATCAGGAGCTTCCTTGGATTAGCAGGCTACTACCGAAGGTTTGTTCAGGACTTTTATAAACTAGCACAGCTGATGACTAGGCTGACCAGGAAGGACGTAGAATTCGTCTGGACTGAGGATTGTCAGTCAGCATTTGAGGAGCTGAAGAGGAGATTGACTACAGCTCCCATCTTGACACTACCATCAGGAGCAGGAGGATTTTCCATATACAGTGATGCATCAGGGAAGAGTTTGGGTTGTGTACTACAGCAGCACGGGAAAGTGATTGCCTATGCTTCCAGGCAATTACGCCTGCATGAGAAGAACTACCATACCCATGATTTGGAGCTTGCAGCGGTTATCTTTGCTCTCAAATTATGGAAAAACTATCTTTATGGAGAGAGAGTAGAGATCTTCACAGACCATAAGAGCTTAAAGTATGTGTTTACACAGAAGGAGCTCAACATGAGGCAGCGGTGATGGTTGGAGCTGATAAAAGACTTTGACATATCCTTGCAGTACCATCCAGGAAAGGCCAACGTAGTCGCGGATGCTTTGAGCAGGTATCCCGTGGCTATGTGCTTGACTAGAGATAGACATCTATTGGCAGATCTTGACAGTTTGGGCATTGAGGTATTGATTCCTGGAGTCGCAGCGTAGATGTGGGGACTTCAAGTTCAGTCAGAGATGATGGACCGAGTCAGAGCTGGATAGCATGAGGACAAGACTCTGAGGAGCATCAGAGCACAGGTTCAGGTCGGACTTATAAAGGACTTTATTGTCGCAGATGACGGATCATTGCGACACGGTACCAGGTTATGCGTACCGAGAGGAGCTTTGCACGAGGAGATTATGCAGGAGGCGCATCGTTCCCAATACTCTATGCATCCCGGTGCCAACAAGATGTATAGAGACATGAGGGAGCATGTATGGTGGTATGGCATAAAGCGGGAGGTAGCTAGCTTCGTGTCCCGATGCTTAGTTTGCCAGTAGGTCAAGGCGGAGAGATAGAGACCAGGAGGATTGCTTCAGCCTTTGCCCATTCCGGAGTAGAAATGGGAACATGTTACCGTAGATTTTGTATCGTGGCTTCCACGTTCTCCAAGAGGCAAGGATGCGATTTGGGTCATCGTGGACAGGTTGACCAAATCAGCCCACTTTCTGCCATTTAAAGTGGGTATATCTACGGAGAGACTTGCGGAGATGTATGTGCGCCAGATTGTCAGATTACACGATGTTCTAGTGAGCATTATCTCGGATCAGGATAGTCACTTCATGTCCCATTTCTGGAAGAGTTTTTAGGTTAGCTTGGGCACTCAGCTCAAGTTCAGTACCGCCTATCACCCTCAGACGGACGGACAGTCGGAGAGGACTATTCAGACTCTCGAGGACATGCTACGCACCTGTGTTTTGGATCTTGGAGGTTCTTGGAAGATCACCTTCACTTGGTAGAGTTTTCATACAACAAAAGCTACCAAGCCAGCATTGAGATATCACCATTCGAGGTATTGTATGGACGGAGGTGCCGCACTCCGTTGTCCTGGGATGATGTTGGTGACAGAGCTTTATTGGAACCAGAGATGGTAGTGGATACAGCAGAGAAGGTAAAGCTTATCAGGGACAGACTTCGAGTGGCGCAGGACAGGCAGCGGCATTGGGACGATAGCCACCGGAGACCTTTGGAGTTTGAGGTATAGCTTTAAGTTTTGTCTCGTTTGTGTTTTATTGTTGCTTGTTAGGGTGCTAAGGTTGTGTTTCGTGCTAGGTTGGCGGTCTAGTTTTCTTGAGGATTTCTCTGACATATGGCACGATTTATTTCGGTGGAGGCGGCAAGCTTAGTCCGTGATTCATCGGTCCTTTCAGTATTCTTGAGAGGGTCGGTGCAGTCGCTAACAAACTAGACTTACCACCTGCATTGGAGAGAGTGCACAACGGGTTTCACGTGTCACAGTTGAGACGGTACATGGCAGATCCCAGTCATGTATTGGATCATTCGGAGAGAGAGATGGGCCCTACTCTCAGCTATCCAGAGCAGCCAGTGGAGATTCTGGATCGGAGAGAGAAGGTGTTGAGGAACCAGACTATTCCTTTGGTACGCGTCGCGTAGAGGCATCATTCGCCAAGAGAGAGTACCTAGGAGCGAGAGGCCGAGATGCGCGAGCGATATCCGTATACCGTGAGGTATAATTCTTTCTTGTATTGTATTGTTGTTTTGGTAGATAGTTTTTTCCTTAATTTCGAGGACGAAATTTTTCTAAGGTGGGTAGGTTTGTCACCCTCACATTTTCATCCAGGGGTAGTTTGGTAATTGTCAATGGATATTAATTATTTTAGGATTATTATAATTAATATTTGTGCATGGCATGATTTAATTATTTATTGTATTAATAATTGTTGCTAGTATAGATTTATATAGACTTGTGTAGTGGACCTAACCATTTAAATTAGAAGGCATGAAACAAACATTTGGACTAGTCTAAGTTGAGCCCATGAATTAGGCCCATGAGTTAGGAGGCTTAATTAATTAGTGAAACCATTAGACTAGAACCTTTTCTCCCTAATTAATTTTTTCATGAGAGGCCCCAAGGGGTATTTGTGTCATTTCATATTGTGTAGAGAGTGTATATAGGCCGCCCCCCTGCTTGAGGAGAGAGAAAATTATTTTATTCATTCCAAATTCTAATTCTAGATCTATAATTTTTCTCTCCAAATTCCCTCCATTTCCTCATCAATTCTCCACCAATTCTTCACCAAACTCGTTCTAAATTTATTATTGAGGTTGCTACACCAAGGATCTACAAGAAGGAAGCAAGGAGGAGGAGTCCAAAATCTACAAGGAGAGGAGCTACTTGTCAATTGGAAACTTTTTATTAGGAATCCATCTCCCAATAGGTACAATTCAGTTTTCCCCCTTCTATTAGACTCTAGATCTGAGATTCCCACCTTGAGATTTTTGATTCTTGCACTTTTCTTGCATTTTATTAGTTCAATATGTCCACGTTATGATTCTAAACACTTTTAGTACTTGGAGTTTTCAGTTTTAATGGGTAGATTTGAGTAGATCTACATTTGAAGTTTAATATTTTTATGGGTTCCAAAAGTTTTCCTTGGTTTTGATCTATTAAAACATAATATTTTAGAAAACTAGTTTTTGTGGGCGATTGAGTATTCCATTTCAGGCGTTTTGGCTTTTGGTTAACTTGATTTGGAGTTAAAATAAAAAAATTATGAAGAAAATATTGTTTTTGATTTTTAGAGCTTTTTGCCATGGCTGAACCTGTTGTTGGGGGAGGCGAGCTTCCCATGACCCATGCGGTCTGACTTATGCGACCTATGTGGAGCCCATGTGGCCCGACTTATGCGACCCATGCGGCCTGAGCCCATGCGGCCCGACCTATGCGACCCATGCGTCCTGAGCCCTTGCGACCCATGCGATCCATGCGACCCATACGGCCGGACCCATATGCGACCAACTTCCTATGCGTCCCTGACCCTCACATGGCCTATATGGATGTTTTATTGATTTTCTTGGTTTTAATGCTTTATGGAATCTTTGTGATCCCATGTGTGATTTTAATGATTGCTAATGTATGTGAGCTATGTAACCATGTGTTAGACCTGACTATGTGCTATAACTCATATGATTTACCAATGATTGGTAACTTGACTCGACTATTGGTATCCGTGATGATACAATTACTATGTGCTATGTGTTCCTACGTGCTAAGTGTTTTGACCTAATTGTGTCACATGTTTCGTACTGAGGTGTACCTATGTGCTACGCGTCATGTGATAATTTTTTTAACATGAACATGATAGTTAGTCAATAACCAAGCGTGGCTAGGATTCGTTTGACTGTTGCATCACGCTGGGGCAAATCCAAATTAAACTGCAAAGTGATAAAGTGGATTCGTATCTAGCGTGCATGTACAAAGGTATGGCATATAAGGGGAGTAACATATGACCATGTCATGTGATTCCAGCTAACCGTAGGGTTAACTAGGTAACTAAAATATATAGAGCATTGGGAGGGACAAAATCCCGAGATCGTGCTTAACTAGCCATCCTTAATCATTATATGGGGAGTGAAGACTGCCCCATGGATATTGTTTAAATCCTCATTAGTAGATGACAATGTCCGACTATTATATTATACTATGTGTTCTATGCGATCTTAGCACGGTGGCCTTACGAAGGACCGGTGTATACTACTATGTGTTATGCGACAATTTATGGCTCGGCTAGCCCCTGCTATAACATGGTTCAATCTGAGGATTCCTATTATATGCATAATATCTCTGGGATAACCCAGACTCCACCTAGTAAGTCGTATAAATGATTGGCTGATTTTGTAACGGATCTTGATTGTGATTGTACCTTCTGTTAAATAGTCTAGGGACATGGACTATCATGGTGTGATGGTCTAACCATTGTCCTTGTTTGGTTGTAGGGTTAGATTATTGTGCCACGATAGGTTATGAACCAAAACTACGAGATAAAACTATATATATATATATATATATATATATATATATATATATATATATATATATATATTTCATAACCTGTTTATTTCTCCATTCGTGCTTTCTTTGTGGTACTTACTATTTGAGGTCTGACCTCACTGGTTTTGCATGGTCAGGTTTAGCGCTAGAACCCAAGGATCAAGCGTACTTCCCCCTGAACCATAGCGCGCACCAGACAGATGGCCGTTGAAGGGAACGAGTGGATTTCTTCTTCCCTGTTCATTATTGCATATTTTACTCATTTTTGGCATTTAGCCACAGTACTTGTTAACCGTAAATCAGGACATTTAGTTTTCTTACATGATTATAATTAATCAGACTGCAGCTGATCATGGTCATGTACTTTTGATACTCTGCCAGCTTTATTATTTTTGCACAACTGGTTTCCTGAATATTATGGCAGGGCATTTGGGATCCCTTTCTTCCTTGTCATATATGTTCTATGTTTACTGTTCTTACTTGACTGATTGAGACAATAGATGTGTTGTGTGATCCTAAGTGACTTGCTTGTAGCATGTACCCCCTTATCTAGTTATAGCTGTGACCATCGTACGACGTTCTATATCATGTACGAGGGAGCTGGCCATATCCATCTCCATATCTCAGTACTGGGACGTGACAACAGTAAACATAGAATATATGTGACAAAAAAGTAGGGCGTCATAAATGTCCTACCACAATATTTTGGAAACTGGCTGTGCAAAATTAAGCAAGCTGGCAGAGTAGCAAAAGTACATGAATATGATCAGCTGTAGTCTGATTAATTACAATCATGTAAGGAAACTAGATGTCTAGATTTACGGCTAACAAGTACCGATGGCTAAACGACAAAAATATAAAAAATATGCAATAACGAGCAGGGAAGAAGAAACCCACTCGTTTTCCTCAGTGGCCATCTGTCTGGTACGTGCCATTGTTCAGGGGGAAGTACACTTGATCCTCGGGTTCTGGCTCTAAACCTGGCCATGCAAAGTATACTTACCATATACACAAGACAATAAATTAGCATGTGTTCTATCTATATGCGGTCATTGGTGTGATAGACACCATGGGGACTCATCCAAGGCATTGCGGCGCACCCTGTCAGCCCGGGTAGCAAGTCCTGCTGAAGGTCCCGCAATGCATCGCGACTAGTATGATCAAATATTTTCCCCCGGGTCGATACAGTTCCACTGCCCTGGAATACCGTTTCGAGGAAATGCCAAACCTTGTGCACAAGTTATCCCAGACCATGCAAATGCATGAACAGTTCAACTATCATACAATACATGAGATGAAATAGAAGAAGTAAAGCAACAACATATATACTTATGCAACAGTACATATTTTCTCAAAGTCGTGTTCCGATTTTGGTGTCCCGTGGGTCCAAACTCTATGAGGCACCAGGCCGCAACCAATAACTCAATTTTCTTTATATAATGGAGCTCGTGTTTATAACGTGTTCATGAATATACAAGTTAGTCTACAATTTCCATGTTCCTTTCTTAGTGGCTGGCATGCATTGTGGCTAAGGATTTTCTAGGCGTTCAGCCGGGCATCATCGACTGAATATTTGAATCATTAGAGATATGGACATGAAAAAATAGAAAAGAAGGGTCTGAACCACTCACTGATTAAAAAAAGTGTTGAAAGAAGGAGTCCCGCCTAGAGACGATCAAACGTCAGTTACGCGAACCTACAATAGCACGAGCACCGGGTTAGAATCATTTGCCTATCATTCCTCCTAAATTTCCCAAGAATCAAAGCTCCAAACGAGAAAGCCAACAGCGAAAACCAATCAAATCGAAAGCAACATCAAAATAAAATCCCAAAGCGACATCAAGAAAACCAAGCAACAAAGCATAAAAACTATTCGACTTGTTTCAATAGAGGCATATCCATGAGTTGGAAAGGATCATCGTATTTTGTCCGTGGCAAGAGGATGCCGAAGATCTAAACACCAAACTACGACTCAGACAGACTAGCCACAGGCCCAATTATACAGTGCGCATCCCGGTCGGATCGGAATTTGAGGTACTACATAATATACCACTAAGAAAAAGTTTTGTCCCGAAACTTAAGAACAAGGTCTTACCTCTGACTGAACGAACAATAAAGGATACTTCTCCTTCATCTCTGACTCCATCTCCCACGTCGATTTCTCAACCAAATGGTTCCTATACAACACGCGAACCAAGGATATTGTACGGTTTCGTAGCACCTTCCCTTGCGATCCAAAATCTGTATAGGCTCCTCTGAGTACGACGTGCGCAGTTCTAATTGCTCAAAGATAACCACATGACTCGGATCATGCACATACTTCCGAAGTTAAGAGACATGGAAGACATCGTGCACTTCAGCCAGGGCGGGGGGTAGTGCAATCCGATAGGCCACAACTGTCACTCACTCAAGTATTTCAAAAGGGCCAACAAATTTGGGACTCAATTTGCCTTTAATACCATAACGCATCACTCCACGCATTTGTGTCACTTTCAAGAAGACATGATCCCTGACCATAAACTCCAAGGGTCTACGATGAGCATCGGCATAGCTCTTCTGTCGGCTCTGCGTAGTGCGGAGTCTTTCTCGAATCAAGAGAACTTTCTCAATGGCCTGCTCCTCCAACTCTGGTTCGAGTACTTGTCGCTCATCGACTTTGTCCCAACAGATTGGAGATCGACACTTTCGCCCATAGAGCGCTTCGTACGGCGCTATTTGGATGCTCGATTGGTAACTGTTGTTGTACGCGAACTCCGCCAACGGAAGGTGCGTGTCCCAACTAGTCTTTAGATCGATCGCACACAGTCGTAACATATCTTCAAGTATCTGATTCGTCCTATCCATTTGGCCGTCAGTCTAGGGGGGATATGCGGTACTGAACTTTAGCTTGGTGCCCAAAGCAAACTGTAGGCTAGTCCAAAAATGAGATAAGAAACGTCTGTCGCTGTCCGAGACGATTGAGACAGGTACTCCATGTAGTCTGACAATCTTGTCAATGTAAATATGTGCTAACCGATCGACGCTCCATGTGTAAAACCCCTCAAATTTTATTTTAGGTAGACTATATATGATTAGAAATTTTGGTTTGGCATCATGTTCTTTAAGGTTTAGAAATTAGGTTGCGTTGACTGGTTCTTTAATTTAAATCCTTGGTGCACCTTACCGTTGCTACAATAATTGCAGCCCAACAATAGCCTTAAATTTTCAATAAATCTTTGCACTCTTGAACTGACAAGTCAACCTAGGCACTGGATATTTCGGTAACTCACAAACACACTCCCTTGTGCTCTAATTTAATTGCACAACTTTCCAATCACAAAAATCAATTCTTTAATCCTATGTCGCGTACCTATGTTATTTTCATCGATTTGGGAACACAAACTCAACCCATTTTGTCGAACAAATTAAAGGGCCCAAGACTGACACCAAGCCTTACATCGTTCATGACCTTTGTGTCACTCCTAATTGAGACCCCATGTACTTCCATTTAATTTAAGAGTATATATGACACTTTATTTAATTAAATTGGGGACACCAACTTAACCTAATCTCAACCTAACCCTAACTTAACCCAACACCCATTTATAAGGCCCATACAAAACACACAACACCCCCTCACCCTACAAAACACCAAACACCACTTCCCACACCAAATCCTCACCATTTTTCCTTCATGTGCAAACACCCAAATATTGAGGGACTTAATGGCAAAAAGGGTGCTAGGTGTCACCACCCTATTAGTTAAAGCCAATGAAGAAACCCTTGCCTAACCTCACATGATCGGTCTTATCATCCTCTCTCTCTCTCCACTTTTGCTATGTATAACTTTTTATGTTGAATCAAGACCTTTGATTCAAACTCCTACACCATCACAACCACATACCTACTCTATATTAACTCTCACACACAACCCTCCCCCCACATGTGGCCGGCCCTAATCCCTAAAAAAACCTAAGACTCCCCCCTCTTTCTCTCTCCTCCCTCTACTTAATCACCAGCCGACCTTATTTTCTTCATTCTTCTTCTTCTTCATTCACCTTCTTCTTCTTCAACCCGCTGCCCCTCCGGCCAACACCCACTGCCTCCACCATGGACCACTATTCCACCCGCCACTGCACCCCGACCCGAGCAGCAGCCACCTCCAGCTCGAGCCTCCAACGGAGCTCTATCCCCTCGAACCTCCAGCCGCTGCCAACTCTCCACCATGAAACATCTTCACCACCACCACCACCTTCACTGCCTCCGCCTTCACTGCCTCCACCACCACGAACCACCCGCAGCAGCCACCTTCCCCACCTCGACCACTACCTCCACTGCCTCGCCGAAGCCCGCTACCTCCACCATGAGCCGCCATCACCTCCATCCCCTCGAGCACCACCCCGACCACCACGTCCAGCATCACCACCACCTACTGTCAATACCACCCGCACCACCACCTTCACCCGCTGCCCCTCCACCGGAGTACCACCACCCCGAACTTCACCTCCAGCACCACCACCACAACCATCACCTCCAGCACCACCACCCTTATGTAGTCGAGCACCACCACCCTCACGCAGCCGAGCACCACCACCACCTCTATCGACATGCGCGCCACCCCTGTGGTCGACGCCATCCCTGACCGAAGCCGCAGTACTGTCACGCCCCAGTCCCAAAATACGTAGGACTAGGAATACGTAACATGTCCAGCCGTATGTATACGAACTCCAATATATGGAAATCATATACACACGTACGCTGTATATGAATATACAATCCATCAGTGGTAATATACTGTCACAATAAGTCACACACAATCTATATCTCATCCATAGCATAAATAAAAAGTAGGAATAAATAGCTGAATAATAATTGGATATCCAAAATGAGTATCAAGTCTGATAGTCGGGTGGAAACAAATCTACTACAAAACGACTATACTGAAGTAGTAACAAAATCTCTAAACAGTGTAAATAAGTCACAGATACTCTGAGGGTAAGTCCTCCTCAGTCTGGTAAGTAGAGTCGGGTCCAGGTCCGTACTCCTGTGGGTACTCCTGCTCGTCCATATCTGGAAAGGGACCAGGTCCTCAGAGGGACGTAACAAGATACATAATAACATGCCAATAAGTACTGAAAAATAAATATCCAATTGGGTCGCCTAACCGTCTAAGTGAATGCAGTTTGAGAACAACTTTCCAACACGTGGGCTATCTGGCCATAAATGGGATTGGCATGATTCTCTCAGAGAATCAGGGGCCTACCAGCGTACCGTCTTTTGAACGGCAGAGGCCTCCTGCAATATATATAGTGGTCATCAAACCGCGTATCTCCGGTGGAGCGTACGGTGACAGGAAAGTGCAGAGGAGCCCAAACGCCTTATTTGTTGTTCTCTCCACCCTATGCTCTAAGCATGCCATATCCATGAAACAATAAAACCTCTAAATAACTACCAGGTCTACTAGCATACATAGTTTCTATCAGCAGTCATCCCTAACGCACTGCTCATACGTACATGAGGCCAGACCTGTTACGTTGTCCGTGATCTATATGAGACTCACAACTCGTGTAACAACTGTGTCCGGGCCAATGAATCTAATGATGCTCCATAATATTGAGGTGGTCTCATAAAGTAGGTCAAAATCTACATAAATAAAACATCTATATAAGCAGAATTTAAACATGCATGCATCAGCTGGAATGTAAATAATAGTACAATGGCAAGGTATACTTGCCGAGCAAAAAGTTATGTAGAGTGCAACGTCCAATATTGTGTTTAAGTTGGTGTAAGAAGAGAATTGTGGTTAGGTTTTGGAAAGTTGTAATATATATAGAGATGAGAGGCAGTGGGGATTATTTAGTGGTCCCAAAGAGCCACTGCTGCTGCTGTTTCTTTCTTTCTTTGGCTTGGTTTCGGTTGGGGAGAATTTAGTAATACTAATGTTTAGAGGCGGTGGAATGAGGCGGTGGTGTTGTTGCTGATATTTTGCACGCGGAGAAGGAAAAAAACAAAGTAGGTTTTGCTACTGCTTGCTGCTGATATTTTCTTATGCGGGTTCGGGTGCAAGCGGGTAGTGGGTTTAGGAGTTTGGGTTTCGGGTAGAGATCCAATAGAAAATTCTTTCTAATTTAAGTATATATATACACACATATATACATAAAAAAAATTCTAAAAATTATATTGGTGCATACGGTTAAGCTAGCAACTGTCCAAAGGGTCTCCAACATGGAATAAATTAGAAAAAATTTATAATGGCTCCATAAGTCCCTTAGATGCACAAACACCTCAAATAAAATTAAATAAAATCTATTCCCTCTATTTGACTCATAACTACTATAAATAAATTAAAATTAATAATAGAGAAATACGGTTTTCAGAATTAGGGTTCTTACATTCTACCCAACTTATAAAAATTTTGTCCTCGAAATTAAAATAGGGTAGGGTCTCTCTATCTAATCTCTCTTGATCACAATTTAAAAGAATTTACCTCATATTTAATAATGCAATTTCTATCCAACTTAGAATTTATCCATCTATCACATAAACAAGATCTGTAAAAATTAATCCTATACTTAGAATTTACCCATCAGACTTGATACGCAGACCATATTTTAATAGATCAAAGCCACCAAAAACTCAAGGAACCATAGAAATTTCTAAACTTCAAATGTATATCTACTCAAATTCATCCATTAAAACTGAAAACTCCAAGTACTAAAAGCATTTAGAATCATAATGCACACATATTAGACTAATAAAATGCAAGAAAAGAGCAAGAATCAAAAATCAAGAGATTTTTTCATGTAGTGCAAGGTGTACTTGCCTAAATGTAGGAAAGAAGAAAATGAAAGAATGAGGGAAGGGAGAGAAAGAAGTTAACTTATATATGCTAGGGTTGAGGTTTATACCATGGGTTCACTCATGACCAAACTAACCCAATAATTAAACAATGAGTCTAATTGAACCAAAGAATGAGTTTATTCTACATAACATGCAACCTAATTACCATACAAGCAACAAATAATATAAGCAGAAAAACTATGTTCCAAATACGTATATTGGGAACGGGGAATGACATCTTCATTGGAAGACTTAGCCTCCGGTGCACTCACAACATTTTTTGGAATGTCAGCGATAACAACGTTCTTGTGCCTTGCAAATTTATCTTCGAAGAATTCTGCGTCACGAGATTCAATGATATAGTTAGACTCGATATCAAGGAACCTCTGAACATCACTCTTTTCAGCATATCTCAAGAATATAGCTTTTGTAGTCCTCGTCCTCATCCCCAGCTTCTGAATCTTCATGTCCGAAAGCTTCACATATGTCAGACACCCCCACACTCGAATGACATTCAAGTTGGGTCTAACTTTGAACCAGAGTTCATGAGGAGTAACATCAGATGTTGCATATGGCACTCTGTTCAGTATGAACGTAGCCGTCAACGCAGCTTCTCCCCAGAAGCAGTTAGGAAGGCCCGCAATCAACATCATTGAGTTCATCATCTTTGTCAACGTCTTGTTCTTCCTCTCAGCTACTCCATTTGATTGAGGAGAATACGGAGTAGTCGTCTCATTGACAATTTCATGTTCTTTACAGAACGATGCGAATTCAGTAGACCTATACTCTCTGCCTCGATCACTTCTAAGTCTCTTGAGTTGTTGTCCTGTTTGACGTTCAGCCTCAGCCTTGAACTCTTTGAACTTCTCGAATGCTTCATCTTTTATCTTAAGCAGGTAGACGAACGCATACGTCGAGTAGTCGTCGATGAAGGTAATGAAATACTTTATCCTAGCCTTTGTGGAGAACTGTTTGAAGTCACAGATATCTGAGTACACCAGCTCCAGAAGATCTGTTCTTCGGTTAACCCGCTTGAACGATTTTCTTGTAATCTTTGTATGTGCACAGACCTCGCACTTCTCCACCACCTTACCCCCATATTTGGAGATAAGTCCTAGACTAGATATTTTGTTTATTCTTTTACAATGAACATGTCCTAGCCTATTATGCCATAACTCAAGAGAATAACCAGAAGAAGAGACTGCATTTATAATTCCATGCGGAGTTACAAGTTGAAGTTTAAACATCCCTTCGGTATAAAATACTTTTCTGAAGTATGTTCCTTTGTAGGACATCACCACTTAACCATCATTGATGTCTATCCTCAAGCCTGCGTTACAGAGCAGACTTTCCGAGACCAGGTTCTTGGCAATCATCGGTACATGCTTCACATCCTGAAGCATCGGCGACTTCCCAGAAGTCAGGTTCAGTACCACCGTTCTGGTCCCAAGTACTTCAGCTTGTTCCTGGTTCGCCACCATAACCTTATCAGACTTAGGCTTGTAGGTGGTGAACAACTTCTTCTTTGAGCAAACATGACAGGATGCGCCAGTGTCCACCCACCAGTCAGTATCGATACCAGTCGTGACAACATGCACAATCATAACAAACTTGTTAGGCTTACCTTGCTCTGTTTATTTGGGCTTGGATCTGCAGTATTTCCGGTAGTGGATCTTCTTGCCACAATTAAAGCAAGTCACTTCTGACTTAGGCTTGGGCTGAGGTTTGAACGAGGCCGACTTCACTTTCAAATGATAGAAGTCCTTCTTTTTGTTGTGTTAAGCCTTCTGTTTTCCCTTGGAGTCATCAGCATGCACCAAGTTGACTTTTTTCAACTGCTTGGACAGGGAGTCCAACTTTAGTTGCCCATTAGATTCATCTTCAATGTGAATCCAGTGAAGAAGATCTTCGAGCTGGATCTCCATCTCCTTACGGTACATGTCAGTCTTGAACTTGATCCAGCCTGGAGGAAGCTTGGTAACTACAGCCCCTACCATGAAGTTGTCTTCCTGCTTGATGCCTTCTTCCTTCAGTTTCTGCTGCATCTTCAGAAGTTTCTTGACTTGTGGTAAAATCACTTTCTCGTCTTCAAATTGCATATTGAAGAATTTTTCGACGAGATAAATTTTTGATATTTTTTTATCAGTCTTGTAATGCTTCTCAAGTGCTTCCCAGACGTCTCTTGCCTTCTCTTTCTCAACCTATAGATAGAAGGGATAAACTTCATGGACTCTGCCATCGAGTCATCCATAGCATTCAGGATCAACAGCCTGCAGAGGTCGTTGTCCTCCTTCCACTTGGAATGCGCGTCATATGCCGCACCAATATCAAGTTCTCCTCCATCTTCAGGGATGGTAGGTTCCGGATCAACCAACACATAAGCAACTTTGACAAGACGAAGATTCAGAGAGATCTTCCTCTCCCAAATGATGTAGTGTTCTCCATCAAACTTCTCGAGCTTGTGAAAGCTAGTATCGAGAAAATTTGACCGGTTCTCCATCTAGCTCGGATCTTGCTTTGAGATTGTTAGTCCCGAGGCGGATCTAAGATGGTAGAACACAGGCCAATAGCAGAGCTACAAGCGAAATCCGAAAGTTCGCTCTTTTCTAAAACCCAAGTTGTCGTCGAGACACAGAGCTTCCGACAAACAAGTTTGCCCTCTGAAGAACTCGATTCCAACGGATCACAAAGAACCAAGGAAGAAGTTGGCACACCAGAAACTCGCAAGTCTCTCTCTCCAAGTGATGCACAACTCAATTATATATATATATATATATATATATATATATATATATATATATATATATATATATATATATATATATATATATATATATATTAAAAAAGATAAATTTTATTGACAAAATAATGCCGTTTACAAACCGAATTACATATTCCTTCCATCCACAATGAGCTGACTGACCTACTCTTCTTTTTCCCACAATTCATACTCCTTCCATCCCAATATGTCTAATAAGCTCCAAATATGTGTGAAAATTGCAGCGTGGTTCAGCGAGGGCAAGGATCCGATTAGTAGATGCAGCCTAACTAACACACCTGGAGAGAAAAATAATAATCTTTAGCGCGCCTCTAATAGGAATTGTTAGTAATATAGAACATGATTGGATGGTCATGAGCCCTATAAGCATTGCAAATTTGCCTACATAATTGAGATATTCGGTGCTTGTATTTATTAATAAAAATAACCTTCTTCCAATATATATATAAAAAAAGGCTATTTTATTTTATTTTATCCCATGTTAGATTAGATATATTGATATTATCTCATGTTAGATCAAAAGTTGAGAATACCTTCTGAAAGTGTCGCTAAAATTTTTGAAAGTGTCGCTAGAAGTTTTGAAAATGTCGTTAGTGAATTTTTAACGACACTTTCAGGAAGATATTCTTAACTTTTGATCTAACAGGGGGTAATATCAATATGCATAATCTAACATGAGGTAAAATCAAATAGTCCTAAACAAAATTCCAATGGTAGATTTTATGTCTCGATTTATAACTTCAACGAAACGGAATTTCTTTGAACTTTAATTCTATGTATAAAAAAAATCGTAACTAAGAGACCCTGTAAGTCGCGTACCAAACCAATTTTCGAAATTTGTTGATTGGGTCATTGAATCTACATCAAAGGCAAATATATTATCCATAAAAGTTGGAGCTTTTCGTCTATCAATTGTTTAATATAATACATAAAATTATCATTTATTTTTGAATTTTGT
The DNA here is from genome assembly GCA_036927795.1 of Iris macrosiphon. Classification (NCBI taxonomy): domain Eukaryota; kingdom Viridiplantae; phylum Streptophyta; class Magnoliopsida; order Asparagales; family Iridaceae; genus Iris; species Iris macrosiphon. Next base: position 36,980,548 of record JAYESA010000004.1, on the reverse strand, counting down.
TAACATGTGTCCTAAAATCATATGTTAAGAATAATTAATACATATTTTTTTGTTTTGAAAATCGTCATATACCCCCAATGAACGATAAATTATTCATGTGATTATTTTGAAAAGATATTTTATTAAACTTTGTTGACATTTTTCAAAGCAAAAATATTGCTCTATTTAATGTTTATTAGATGAAGATGATAATTTTCAAAATAAAAAGTTATGTACTAATCATCCTTAACAAAATCCTTTATCTTTTGAAGATTGTTTCATTCGTTAAAGTACGAGTCTCATGTATCTTTTTTTTCCCAAAATTGACTGGTTTTACTAAGATTAAGATACTTCGTTTGGGAAGTGAGGAAAATTAGAGGAAGAAAAAAATTGAGTGAAAAGTGAGAGAAAAATTAAAAGTAATGGTGTTTAGAAAGGGGGAGTGAAAATGGGGGAGAGAAATTTGAGAAAAAAATTTAGGTGGGTTCCACTAAAAAAAAATTATTCTCCCAAAAGTGGGAGAAAAATGAAAAAAAGATGAGAGAATATTGGAAGAATTTTATCCCAACTATCCCTAAAAAAGTAAGCATAAACTATGATTTGACAATACCAATAATTAAATAGTATGATTTGACAATACCAATAATTATATCTCTATTCACAAACAAATAAAAATTTATCTTAAATTTTTTTTTTCTACTTTTTATTTATCAAAACAAAAGAAAAAATTAATTAATTTTACTTCCATTTTGCTTACTTTATTTTCTTTTTCCTCAAATTTTGCTTTCCCTCTCCACCGAAGTTTTCAAACAGTGTAATAGAGGGCTTAACTCCTAGTTAGTAGCGCTTATTATAGATCCATTATCATTGGTCCATGTGAAATTGAAGTCCAATTTGGTTTACCTTTTTGGGGAATGTGGTATGAGCTCCCTAATGAATGATAGTATTTTTTTATATATTTTTTTTGACAAAAATGATGTAATAGCCAAATGATTAGACCATTGTTTTAAAAATGCGACAAAAGATTGACCCGAATATGAAACTGAATCGGATCAAATTGGTTCAACCAGTTAGTTCAACCAGTGTTAATCTAAGTGATATAAGTTTAATCTTTTCTGGACATTTATTTTTTTAACAAATATTTATTTATAATCAATTTTTGAAAAAAATGATGGGTCAACATTGAGCCGGCCCTGAAAAGTTATATGTTCACGAGTCAACCGGTTGATTCGGTCCGATCCGATTTTTAAAACACTGAATTAAACTATTAAGATAAAGCTCCAAATGGAGCCTAAGTGAAGTATAATATAATATAATATAAATTGTATTTAGATTTCAGGAGAATAATCTTACCATTGTCTCATATAGTCCTTTCTACATGGACCACCAAGAATAAAGTTGTGCGAGAAAAAATTATTGTATGTGTCGGCCTCACCGTCAATGCCAACCATTAGATTGTATAGGAATGTGTGCAAACGTAGTATAAATTATATTTAGATTTTAGGAGAATAATTTTACCACTTTCTCATATGGTCCTTCGTACATTGACCATCAAGAATAAAGTTATATGAGGAGAAATTATTGTATGTGCCGGCTTCACCGTACAATTTTTATGCCAACCATTAGATTGCATGGGGGTGTGTGCATGCACACATCCCATGCAATCTAACGATTAGGGAAAGGAAGGGTACAGTAAGGCCGACATATACAATAATTTCTCAAGTATGAGAGGTTTCAAATTTGGAGATACAATCTATCATTTCTATAACTTGTAACATTTAATATGAGTAGTTAGGTAATTACGTATAGAAAAAATATAAGAGGATTGTTGATTACTCTTTCCAAGTAGTAAATTTTTAAAAGACTTTGCTCTTCTCAAGCAGTAAAAAAAAAAAAAAAAAATCTTTGTTCTTCTCAAGAAAAATAAAAAATAAAATACTATTGTTTGTTCTTCCAAAGTAGTATGAAATTCGTGTAATGCACGTGCATATATACTAGTATATAATATAAAAAATTAGGTTTTACTGTGGAACTTTCATGTACCAAAAGTACTCTTCTCCAACCTTATATTTAGGCTTAAATTAACTAGGGACAAGCATATAAATACACACATCTGCACTAACATACTTAACCACTTATAGTTATACATTTCCAACTCCAATAAATGTTTACAATCCCAAAAATAAATTTATTTCACAATATTTGATACAAAATAATTTTTTCATACATGTATAAATTTATAATAGCCATGTCCATGACTTCTGGCTAGTGTAGGGGTGAGCATTATTCGACTTTGGACCGAAAATTGAATCGAACCGAATAAAAAATTCGGTTCAATTTATAAAATAAAAAAATCGATTTCGGTTTAGAAAATACTAAAAAAATTTATTCGGTTTTGGATTTCGGTTTAGGTAAAAAATCAAAAATCGAATAAGATTTATACAATTATGTAAATATTCTAATTCCATATATATGTTTTGATTAAAAATGTATATATTTTGAAAACAACAATTCTATGTATATGTTTTAAAGTCAAACTTTGGACACAACTTTGAAATACAACAAATGTATATATAAAATTATAATTTTTAATATAATTTATCCACAATCTCAACTTTGGATCCGATCCATTAAACAATAGCAATAGTCCAACGAAGAAACCAAATAGCTTATTTGGTTCGGTTTAGTTTCGATTTTGGCTAATTTCTGTTCGGTTTCGATTTTGGATTTTTAGAATTTTAGTTTATTCGGTTTTGACTCATTTGATTTGGTTGAAACCGAATAAACCGAACACCAATAAGATAGTGTGAGTCTCCAAATGTGTCAGTATTTTTTTTTTTTTACTTTTCGTTATAACGCACGGGATCCAACGTAACTCTCGAAACTTTTGTGCACATTGTATTGTTTATCTTTGGGTCCATTGTCTTCTAACTTCCACCATTTATAAATAGAAGGAATTAGATTACCATCCAACCATACAAAACTAAATAATAACTTTTTTACAAATATATTCAAACAATTATTAAATTTTACTAATATAGCTCATTTTTAAATAATGAATTGAAGGACTAACCTAAAGGGTAGGCAAGTAATTACGTACACAAAGAATAAAGTTAAAAAAGTCGGAAAAGAGAGGAAAGACATAAATCACATGAGCACCCATTTAGAATTCACCAAAAACATCAACCAACATTTGCCGTTTCTTGACCTTTAACCTTCTTCCACGTGTCCAAAGGCGGCTGGGTGGTCAATAATATTCGCGGTAACTTTCTGCAATTTTCTGAAGAAAAGGAGATTCTTTGAGGTAATTCGACAGCACATAGACGTGGTTCCAACGCGGAATGTGGGTCCCAGAACCTGCCATTAGCCTTTGGAAGAGCCACGTCAGCCGGCCACCCCTCAGTCGGCAGGATTCGTTAGTTGCCATGACACAAGGTGTCAATTCGGCGGCGTCCAGAAATTTTTATATAAAATAATATATTTATTAAAAAAAATGATTTGTAAGAAAGAAAAAATAAGTAGGTTCCGTTGTCACAGAATTATAAGAGCATCAACGTTGTGGGCATTCTTATACACATATTTCAAATTATAAAAAAATGTGTAAGTTATTATTTAAAAAAAAAAATTATATTGACACAATGTTATACTTCAAATAAATACTTTTTTTCTGTTTGGTAAGATTTTTTTTTCCCTCTTTTTCCTTTTTATTTTTCTTCAATGTTTGAAAAAAACGATTAATTTTGGTGGGCGCAACAATTAATATAGAGGAGCTAAGACATGTTATGAATCTAGTCTCTTGACTTTTTAGCAAATTTTAAGTATGGACAAGTAACCACTGCAGCCTTCAATTGCTACAAATTTGACTAAATTCAAAATGTAGTATTTGAAACATCTCCCACTGTGGATAATCTAAATATACTAGTTAAAAATTTAGATAGAAATTTAAATTATATCATAATATTTTAAATATAATTTAAATATATTTTAATTATAATTTCCTCTAAATATATTTTTGATATTTATTTAGTTACATAATACCATATAATTAGTTTAAATATAATTTAAAATTTGAATGTATTTTAGGATTTGTTATATCTTTAGTTGGTTTTTTAAAAAAAAATTTCTCCACCACGCGAGAAGAAAAGATATGTGGCAGTTAAACTTAAAAAAAAACTTATGTTAATAATTGTTGATATACATACAGCTTAGACTGTTTATTTTTGAACCATTTCTACCCGTATTATAATAGTAGAAATTATCCATACACAAAATTTATTTAATTTAAATAACATAAATATTATTTTAGATAATTTAATAATATTGTGATATCTATATTTTTAAAAAATAATATAAAATATATTATTATCCACCTGCAAAATTTATTTTATTTAAATAACATATATAATTTATAGATAAATTTGTTATCATTTACAGTTATTTTATTTTCATCTATAGATAAAAATTCAATAATTTATTATTATATAAATAATATGAAAAAAATTTAATATAATATAATATTATTTATACAATTTTTATATATTTGTTTAGTTCAAATTTGAGAAATAGATAATTTTGGTATCTAATATTTTTAAATAGATCAACAAATAGATAATATCATATCATTATCACCCAAAATATAATATCTAATTTTTTTTTGGAAAACTAATAAATATTATTATTTATTTGAATATTTTTTTAGATATTATGACAAAATACGACGAGGCTTGGATTTATTTAAATTTTCTGGGTATCACAAATAAGTAACAAATATCTATATATATATATATATATATATATATATATATATATATATATATATTTGTTATCTATATAATATATATTTAAATTTTTTTATATATTATTTATTTGATATTTTTTTTGACTAAATAAAATTTGTGTATGGACAATAACAAATTATCTATATTATTTAAAAAATAAATTTTGTATATGGATAATAATAAATATATATTATTTTTTAAAAGTAGATATCAAAATATTTATAAAATTAACTATGTTAGAAAAAATTGTTAAACCCTCACTTGGAATAAAAACTTCACTTATTGGAAAACTCTCCATGAAAATCATTGAGGACAAAAGAGACTTTATGCATTAGCTAGCCCTAGGTCCACATGTGGCGGCCCTAAATAGGAGAGGGGGAGCCCCCCTCAAGTGCATTCATTTGTTCATGAAATCCTAGATGTAGTTCTTCCCCAAACCCCTTCATTCCTCCACCAAATTTCAGAAATTAAACCCCAAATCCCTCTATTTTTCCTCATCTAAGAAGCCTAGAAGTTTATGTCACAAGGAGCATTGGAGAAGAAGAGGCTTGGCTAGAGAACCCTCGACTATACATTGAGCATCCATCTCCCAATAGGTAAATTTATATTTCTCTATCAATTTCATGGTTAATATGATGTATTAAACCCCTAGGGACCTTCTCATGACTAAAGGCTACCCATATGAAGAAGAACTAGGTTCATAGGAGACCTATGAAGAAAGTTACATTGACTTTTGTGGCTAAATTGGGAGAAACCCGAATTTGGACGACTAGGTGTTTTAGAAATGTTCTTTAGTGATTTTAGGATGTGTTCATTTGATTTTGGGTGTACCTTGATAATGGGAGAGTGTGGATATTAATATCTTGAGTATCATACATGATACGTGTATGTATCATAGGTAATCCCATATGTGTTTGACGTATTGTCTATTAGAATATATATATATATATATATATATATATATATATATATATATATATATATATATATATTAGTGTGTATGTATGTATATATGTATGAGTGTGTGTACATGTATATGGGAAGAAACTGTGGAGTGAATAGCTGTAGTATTGGAGTTGGCAGGGGTCAAGCCAGTGATAGTGTATGAGTGTAGATTTGATTTCAGACAGTGAAAGTGTTACCTAGTGATAATGAAGTCAGGAGAGGGAAGTATGCAAGGGCCTGTATAGTACAACATGAAGGGGGGATTTGCTGTGACAGCGGGGTGTGCCAGTGTGAGCTTGGGTATCAGTTGAGGTCAGTTTAGTTATGGGTATTAGAGGATATCAGTTGCGTATGCACTTGTTGTGGTGGCCTTCATGCTCGGGTTGGCAGGAGTACAAGTAGTGCCATCATGCACTACCGTGTACTAAGCTTCCAGGAGAAACTGGATTGTTGTGCAGTGTTGGAGTGTATGTGTGTGAGGGTTGATACTAAGTATGCAAGTAGTACCAGGTAGTATCAGTGCTGGAGTGGAATATCATGAAGGAGAAATCTGCAGTAGGAGGAGTTGGTGTAGGAAGATACTAGGGGCAGTTTAACCTTTGTGCTAGTTATCGTAATAGAGTTAGGTGAACACTAAATCTTTTGGTTATGATTCCTCTTGAATGCCCCATGGTAGATTCTGTTTCATACTGCAACATTTTGTGTTCTAGTTATCGTAGCATTGTTATATAGCCACTAAACCAATTTGGGTTGGATTCCCCACGAATGTTGTATGGTAATATAATTATTATTTCTTTCCTCCTGCTATCACTGAAGTTGGGTGTCAACTTATCTTATGGTTTTCTACAAGGGCTTTGAGTACTCTTGATATTCAAGATGCAATGAAAAATTTCATTATCATCTTTATTCCTGGTATAAATGGATTCTGAGCTATGCCTTCCATATTTTAGGTGTGAACCATATATCACTATCTGTGAGCAGATACTAGAGTGTATATGAGAAGATAGGGTGACTGCAGTGCAGTCAAATGCAAAAAATAATGTTAACTGCAGTAGTAATTCAGTGAACTGGAGGGAGTGTTACAGTGGGTTGAAGGTTGGGGTATCAGTGGGATACCTGGGTTTTAGAGAGTGTTTGTTAGGATATAAGAGAGGGTGTCTTTAAGTGTAGTATGTGTAAGTTATACAAATAAGAGTTAGTTCGGATTGTAGGTGGTGGAGTGTGTTGTATGACAGTTGTGCACTTGTGCACAGTGTAAATTAAAGTTAGTGTCTGTGTGTGTATCAGAATGATTGGTTGAGTGCCAGTGGGGAATTAGTGGTGTTTAGGTTGTAGGGAGTAGTGGTGTACGGTGGTGGTTAAGTATGGTATTGAGGATGTTAGTGAGTAGTGGAGAGGAGGGTACTAATAAATAGAGATGCCAGGTTTTATGTAGATGTTGCAGTTTGAAGATGCTAAGGTATTTTAGAGGGTGTATGTCATGTGAAGGTTAGGATATTAAGGTTAGTGATATATTATATGATACTATAGTATATGAATATATAGTTATACATAACTAGTGTCTAATATAGCTATCTACCTAGGATTATGACTTAGAAACTTAGCAATAGCTTGGTATAACCTAGAAATGGCCTAGAAACCTAATTTTCAACTAGTTAATCACTTTTATCATTTCAAACACCAATTAACATCAATATTTCATCTTTAGGTCTTTGTGACTCCATTTTGGATATCGATCCTCACACGTAGCTCAGGACCACATGCGAGTAAATTCTCTGACAGTTTTTATTATTTTGATCCTTACTATGATTCTAGTTGTAGTGTATACTTGATTCCGACACAGCGGATACACGAGTTAGTATCATAGATACCTGTCATGAGGAGTCATGATTGGAATCTATCGTACTAGCTGGGGACAGAGAAATATTAGCGAGTTATATGATCATACCCCATTTTACATGCATCATAGCTCACCCCACACATAACGTAGGGTATAGCCTGACCATTTACATGCCTCATAGCCTGTTATATATGATTAGCCTGACTTTTGCTCGCATTATAGCTAACCAGATGGTTAGCCTGACCTCACATGTATCGTAGCCAATCATATATAACAAGCCTGATCTAGTCCTAAGCCGATCATATAACAAACTGATATTTTACGGCACTTAGCCAGTATTTCTATTCTTGCTCCAATACATTCATTTATAGCATTCACTTATATCTGTTCACTGCTAGTTATTTTTATATGATGATTACATGTCTCTCTAGTTCTTCTTACATTTCAGTATTTCTTTCATCATGTATTTTCTTACGTTGTTTTATAGTTCTTATCAATATAATTAAAATTACTGTTAGTGTTTATGCTTCACTCCAATCCTGACTGGATAACATTTTCAGAGGATCTTGAGAATTTCTGTCCTACCCATGGTCCCAGAGTAGATGGTGATTACATTTCAAAGATTTCAGAGGAGCCACTCTCCTTAGAGGAGACACCACCCGTAGTTGTTTATACAACACTTAGCCTAGTTTATTTATGTATTGGATTGTTCTAACTTTGAGACTTGGGTTGTATTATGTTGAGACCTTATTTATGTTGAGATAGCTAGACTTTAGACTTTTATTATTTGAGTTGTGTTCTAGACTTATGTTAGAACTTCTTTATATCTTTCATATCTTATCGTGCCATTTACCTTCTCATAGTTATTGTGATTGAGTACCTTATAAATTGATGATCATATGCATATTCATTGTCCTCCTTATGGAGTTGAGATCATTGACAGGTTATTTTTGTGAGTCGTGTTAGTAGTATTGAGACATAGATATCGTTCTACCGCTGATGCTTCGGCGTAGGCTGGACGTACCGACGGCTCATGCCCAAATTTTGGGTACGGGTCATGACAGCCAGCCCCAAGAAGACCCGCAGAACGTGGTAGCAAAGGTCACTGTACCTCACCCAACTGCGGAGGAGGCTCCGCCTCTCAATCTGTTGCTGAGAAAGTCCACGTCTATACTACATCTTCGGCTGGCGCAGGAACTTCTCAACACTCGGAATCTGTGGTGCCCCGTTCCCCCTTTTCGGGGAGCGCGGCTAAGAAATACTTTCGGTATCGTTCGATCGAGGTAGATTGAATCAAGATTTTTTTCTCGTTATGGATTTGCTTCTTCAGAATCGATTTCTATATTCAGTGGACCGTGCCCCAAGGATGGACTTAATGGCAGAGTCAAGAGGGACCTCTCCGCTGCAAGCTTTCTTGTCTAGTTTTCGTTGTCACCTTATTGCTTTCGTGCTTTTGAGTTAGTTTTCAGATTTGCGTTTTCTTGAACGGTTTTGATGGATTTTATTGCTTTCATTCGTTGAACTGTATTTTATTTCGAGCTTGGAAAGAGAAGAAGAGGTATTGATCATATGTTTGTGGCAATGCAGGTGATCGTGCAGTAGGCGTCGTGCGAGCGGAGTCTTGAAGCACCCATTTTTCCTTTTCTCTCTCCAACCAACTTGTGAGTGGCTATAATTCGATTTAGTTGACCCTTCTTCCAAGTCTTCACATCAAAAATCTCGCCCTCTTGATTGTTCCGATCAAACGATACCATAATTACTAAAAGATGTCAAGATAAAATATAATATACTTGGATTACTTTATGTTTGTCAATCAACTTGTGAACGGTTACCTTATTGTATGATAATTCGTTTAGAATGTTCTTCATCATACTTTAATTCTAGTTAGATGTATATACTTATTCTATGATTGTTCTATATATAGAATATACCTTGCTATGCAATAAACTGATCAGGGAGACTATGCAAAATAGATCATGCCACGTAACTCATCTCGTGCTTGTATTGCCTTAAACTGTACCGTTAATAACTTAGTATTAGACGCCATTTGGTCACAGACAACTTGTGCATAAGATTTCTGGTTCCTGCGGATGGTCGCCGGGGCACTGGGAACGATCCGATTCGAAAGGAACGATCTGTATAGTCATCTGTTATGGACGTAATATCATGTAGCGGGGCTCGCCACTTGCGTTGTATATCATTCTCGTCTCGAGACTATAACTCATCCTTAATGGCATCATGTCGGTGACCCCCTCGTATATATAAACTGTGCAAGTTAACTATGTCTTCGTGTTCAGGGAAGGTCATGGTAAGTATTGTGCAGGTGGTTCAGACGGACAGGTGAAAGTCACCAAACGGTGACATATTTATTTCAGTAAACTTTTATATCTAATTCTTGCTTGTAAGAAATTGAACTAAGGCAAGATAGAAAGACCACATAATGACTCGCATGCTTCATATAAACAACGTGTTGATTGGTATAGTTGGGTTAGCTCGTCTTCACCAGTGCATTTCGATGTACTGACCATCGTTGCAACAGGTTTCCTACACAAAGAAGATCCTGAAAAAAGATAAGGCAACTTTCCAATCCGGTCCACCTACCGGCACGTCCAGTTCGTGCCTTGAAGTGTATTTTGCAAGTCCCAGGAGCTCATGCACATAACTTATGCAGCTCCGTGGGAAGGCGATAGCTTCGCTCGAAGGTGTCTATAGTTTTGAAGTTTTAGTAATAGAATGTAATGTACATGACAGTGAGTCCACTTTTGTAAGCATGTGCAACAATTATCCGACTCGTTCAAGAGTTTATAAAAGATGTCCATTATCAATAAAGAAAACATTTTCATATTTCAACATTGTGTTTCAATTATCTGCGTACTCTGAATATGTGCTTATTATATAAAATACCTTAGCCTTATGCATTGTGCAACCTGGGCATGCACGAAGCGCAACACATGGCATCACACCCGGGGGACAACTATCGATTCTACGGAATCGGGGCATGACATATTGGTATCAGAGCACAACTTCAAGTTTCTTTGACCGTCGTGTCAGAAAAGTTCCTTTAACGATCTATTCCCTATGCGAACTCTTGAACTCGTTTGGCCAAAATAAGATACGTTCTATATAGTGAGTCCATAATACATTATGAGCCTAATGTAAGTTACCTTCTTTTGAAGGAATGAGTCAAGCGCAAGCATTAGCTCTAGCACCTGGAGAGGTACAAGCCCAGGAAAGTAGTTCTGGCACATCAAAAAATTCTAAAAGCCAGCGAGCCATGCCCACTGTTGACCCGATTGAGCGAATGATGCAGATGCTTGAAGCAAGCCAACAGAAGGATGAGGCTCGCTATAAGCGAGCGGAAGAGCAACAGAGCAAGTTCAAAGGCAATCTAGAAGCCCGATTTGCAGTCCAACAGAAGTAGGTAGATGCCCTCCAATATATTGTTCAAACCTTGGCCTCCAACCATTCCGCAATGACAGCAGCGACACCAGTGGAGCAACCCACTCCTGAAGTCAAAATGCCTCAAACTCCAAAGAAGAAGGAAGTGACTACCTTCGACTTTGTCGACTTCAAGAATGTCTGCAACACACCTTTCAAAGGGACTGAGGATCCGATCGTGGATCTAGATTGGCTGACAGAGCTTGGGGATCACTTCAATTGCTAGATGTACCTGAGAAAAAATGTGTTGTGTGTGCCTAATTGCAGCTCCGTTTGAATACGCATGATTGGTGGGACGTGCATTGAAGATCTCTCCTAGTAGGCAATAAAGAGGAGACGATCACGTAGACTATCTTCCGTGGTGCATTCGAAGATGAGTTCATACCCCCTCACGTACGTCGACAAAAGGAGAACGAGTTCGTGCAGCTTCAACAAGGCAATATGACCGTGAAGCAATACTCCGCTAAATTCAATCGGCTCGCCAAATTTGCAAGTTCCTACCTACTTGATACTGCGAGTCATGCAAGACGACTCGAAGGTGACCTGCTATCCATGCGCACGTGGTCGTTCCCCAATACCTGACTATGCGAGAAGTTCTCAATCATAGCATTTCCCTCGAACCGCAGTATCCTTCAGTTATTGTCGGCATTGTGCATACTTCCAATCACAAGCGCCATAGCAACACGGGAGAAAATATCGCTCCAAAGAGTCCAAACAACGACGGTTAACAGAAAAAGAATGCATGGACACGTTGTACACATTGTAACAAGCCATGGCATACATCAAACGAATGTCACCTCATGAACTGGTTATGCTTCAACTGTGGTGACAAAGGCCACATATCGAAGGACTGTCTGCTCCCCTCCAAGATTCGCCCTCAATATCCAAATTAAGCCACAATACCTCAAGCCAACCAAGCCGCTTCGCAGCAAGAGAGTCATCAAGATCAAGGTTGGGTGTACACGTTGACACGAAAAAAGGCCCTAGCATCGGACACCGTTGGGCCGGGTATATTGCTTTTCAATAACATACCTGTTTGCGTGCTATTTGATTCTGGTGTAACGCATAGCTTTATATCCACAAATTTTGTCGTGAAAAATATGATAGAAATGATACCATTATATCTAGACCTTAGTGTTAGGACCCCGCCGATGCGAAGATACGTTTTTGTTCAGTATGTCAGGGCGGTCACGTCTGTATTAGGGGAAAAAAACTCTAGCTTGTTGTGTTAGACCTGGATGTTCGGGATTACAACATCATTCTGGGGATGGACTGGCTCTACGCTTGCTCGACAACTATCGAATGTGCAGAGAAACGAGTCATCTTTCGTCTACCTGGAGAGGCCAAATTCTCCTATATGAGTGGTCCAACAACAGAAGCGTCAAGGACCTGCATGGTAATTTCTACGATGTCAGCTCGGCAGATACTACACTCTGGATATGAGGGATACTTAGCATTGGTTCGAGACACACAGCTGGATTGTGCAAACGTTGACTCTTCTTCCGTTGTGGCAGAGTTTCCTGATGTGTTTCCGAGCGAACTACCTAGCATGCCACCCGACCGAGAAATCGAGTTCACCAACCTTCCCAAATACCCAACCGATTTCCAAAGTCCCATATCGAATGGCCCCTGCTGAACTAAAGGAGTTAAAGTGCCAACTACAAGAACTGCTTGACCGTGGATATATTCGTCCGAGCGTATCTTCTTGGGGCACGTCTGTACTTTTTGTAAAGAAAAAAGACGGGATATTGCGACTCTGCATAGACTATCGGAAGCTAAATAAGGTCACTATCCGAAACAAGTATCCCTGCCCAAGATCGACGACCTCTTTGATCAGCTGCAAGGGACATCGGTGTTTTCGAAGATAGGCCTTTGCTCTGGCTACCACCAATTAAAGATCAAGCGAGAGGACATGCCGAAGTCAGCATTTCTGACCCGCTATGGCTATTATGAGTTTTCTGTCATATCGTTTGGACTGATAAATGCTCATGCCGCATTCATGAATTTGATGAACCGTGTGTTCCGACCATTCATCAATAAGTTTGTGGTAGTATTCATAGACGACATCTTAGTGTACTCGAAGAATAAGGATGAACACGCAGGATACCTGTGGATGGTGCTTCAAACTCTACGAGACAATAAGTTGTACGCAAAGCTGAGCAAGTGCGAGTTCTGGTTGGACAACATATCTTTCCTCGAGCACATCATTTTTGCGAAGGGCATCTCAGTCGACCCAAATAAAGTTGAAGCCATCGTGAAATGGAAGAGACCTGAGTCGGCCAGCGATATTCGGAGCTTCCTTGGTCTAGCAGGCTACTACAGAAGATTCATAAAAGATTTTTCAAGGATTGCCTCACCTCTGACTCATCTCACTCAGAAAGGAGTAATGTTCGCGTGGACGGACGACTGAGAAGTTTTATTTATGGAATTAAAGCAATGACTCATCTCAGCACCAATTCTTACCCTTCCGGACGGATCCGATGATTTTAAAATCTATAGCGATGCTTCAGGAAAGGGTTTGGGATGTGTCCTTATGCAGAGGGACAAAGTGACAGCCTTTGCGTCGAGGCAGTTAAAGCCTCACGAAATAAACTATCCAACGCGTGACCTAGAACTTGCAGCGGTGGTGTTCGCGTTGAAGTTATGGCAGCATTACCTCTATGGCATACCGTGTGAAATCTTCACGGATCCCAAAGGCCTCAAAAACCTCTATACTCAAAAGGATTTGAATTTACGACAACGACATTGGTTTGAACTCCTTAGCGACTTTGACTTGATGATCAGATATATACCGGGCAAGGGCAACGTTGTAGCTGATGCACTGAGTCGAGTGTTTATTGGGAGCTTAGCTATCGATGATAGGCTGCGAAGGGATCTCCAAAGTTTGGGCATTACACTCCGAATCAAATATAAAAAGGGGCACAGGTGGCTCAGTTGCACCTCGAACCGGACTTATTGGAGAAAGTTAAGTCCGCTCAGAAGGATGACATATTCCTAGAGAAGATGCGTAATCTTATCTCAGCAAAAAAGATGACTGAATTTGCGGTAAACATGAATGGAATGATGCAGATGAAGGGAAGATTGTGTGTTCCTAAGGATGCAAACCTCAGAAGGGAGATAATCACTGAAGCCCACTATGCGAGTTACACTTCACATCCAGGAAGCACAAAGATGTATCGAGACCTCCGCACGACATTTTGGTGGCACGACATAAAAAGGGATGTGGCATTGTTTGTGTCATAATGTATGGCTTATCAGAGAGTAAAGGCCGAGCACTAGAAGCCGGACGGAGAGATGCAGAACCTTGCTATACCGGAGTGGAAATGGGAATACATAACGATGGATTTCATTGTTGGTTTACCAAAGACGCAAGGAGGAATGATGCCGCCTGGGTCATCGTCGATCGACTCACCAAGTTAGCTCACTTACTGCCTATCAAAGTTACTTGGAGTACCGACCGTCTGGCGCAGATATACCTCAACGAGATCATTCGACTCCACGGTGTACCCATATCCATTGTCTTCGATCGAGATGGACGATTCTTATCACACTTCTGGAAGAGCCTTCAATTAGCAATGGGGACAAAGTTAAAGTTCAGATCCGCCTACCATCCTCAGACAGATAGCCAAACCGAGCGGGTAAACCAAATCCTCGAAGACATACTACGGCTCTGCGCCTTGCTGCCTCTGCTCTACAACTAGTGCGGCCGCCTGTTGTCTCTGTTCCTGCATCATCATTTGGAAGAATTGGAACAACGGTGTCTGGCCATCCCAGGATATCGATAAAGATGGAAGGGTCCCATTAGGTGAAGCGGGAAGATCAGATGGAACTGGATTGTGAGTCTGTCCATCCGGCCCCGGAAGTCTAGGAGTCATCGAGGTCTTCCCTCGAGTTTGGACGTTAACTCCTGAAGGTGTGTCGCCTCCGGCGGTAGTACATCCACTACGTGACTCCATCTCTCTGCAAGAGGTGAACGAAATGATTAGAAGGAGTACAAGAATCAAACAGGATGCAAGCATTTAAATATGATAGTTGAAAGGGAGATGAGCTTTAGTCAAGCATGGATGAGATCCTATACTCTATTCCAATATGAAGGCTTGCTCGGTACAATAACGTAACCGAGACAATATATTCAAGACCTGCATGGGCCACCACAAAAATATGTCACGCCCCAGTCCCAAAATACGTAGGACTAGGAATACGTAACACGCCAGTCGTATGTATATGAAACTCCAATGTGTTGGAAGATCGTAACACACACGTACATTGTATATAAATATCAAATCCACAAGTGGTAATATACTGTCAACAAGTTACACGCAATCTATATTCCATCCACAATAAAAGTAAATAAATGGGAATAAATAACTGAATCTCAAATATGAAGTCTCAAAGTATGATAGTCGGATGGAAACAAATCCACTGCAAATCGACTATACTAAACACTACTAAATGAGAGAAGAGATCAAACTCCAATATAAGATAAATGTTCACAAAGAAAATAGCAACTAGAATATCCATCAGCTGCGATGAATCAAAGGTACTCCGAAGGTAAGACCTCCTCAGTCTGGTATGAAGCGTCAGGTCCGGGTCCGTACTCTTGTGGGTACTCCTGCAAGTCTATACCTGGAAAGGGACCAGGTCTTCAGAGGGACATAACAAGATACATATAAACATGCCAATAAAGTACTAAAAATAAATATCAAAATGGGTCGCCTAACCTTCTATGTGAATACAGTTTGAGAACAACTTTCCAACAAGTGGGCTATCTGGCTAAAATGGGATTGGCATTATTCTCTCGGAGATTCAGGGGCCTACAAAGCATGTCGTCTTTTGAACGCCAGAGGCCGCCTGATAATATATAATATATAGTGGTCATCATGATCGCGCATCTCCGGCGGAGCGTACGGGTTACACAAGGAAAGTACAAAAGAGCCCAAACGCCTTACTTGTTGTTCTCCCCACCCCATGCTCTAAGCATGTCACATCCATGAAACGATGACACCTCTAAATAACTGCCAGGTCTCCTAGCATGCAATTTCTATCAGCAGTTATCCCTATCCGTCGCACAACCTATACATACCAGTGGCCAGCCGAGTACGCAAGTTCGTGTCCTACATGAGAATCACACTCGTGTAATAACGGTGTCATGGCCAATAAAATATAAGAATGCCTCATGATAATAGGGTGGTCTCATAAGCTAGGTCAACATGCATATTTATATAAAAACAGAATACGACGCCACCGTCGTTGCACCCAAGTCATTCTTGGACGCGTAATTTATATAACAGTTAAAATATATGAACTAAATGACAAAAATAAATACATGCATCATATGAAATTTAAATTATAGTACAAAGGCAAGGCATACTTGCTTGACAAACAATCTGTATAGTGTAAGCGTTCAGACGTCAAGTACACAGGATCATAAACTATGGCCTCCGAATAAACGTCTCCGGATGCTAAAATAAACATCACCAACATTTCCGAAATCAGCGAGATAGCTAGAAAATACTACCCTTTCGTCCAATCTGGACACAGAGGCAAAACGATAATTTCGGGTCAAAGCGGGGTCCATAGGTGGCCCACTTTGCACCGAAAAATGTACCAGGACAAAGGTCTCTAAATGGGACAAATTATAGGTTACATAAATTTTAAACGTCAATACGAACTCAACGGTATGTCCAATTTTGGATTCCGGTGAGCCGAACACAAATTTGCCCAAAAAGTCAACCGTGGGGCCCGTATATAGGCGGCTTGGTCAACTATCTCGGAATCGCGTGAAACTTGGGTCACAGGATCAACGTGATACCATGAATCCAATGGCGTAAGTTTTGTCGTATTCCGACGAGCGTACACTAAATGGTGCGATATTTTGCAAAAGTCGTAATACGGGGACCTTTCACGAATACGTGTTGATTCCGACGCGCACACACGGCCAAATCAATTTCCGTGAAAACTCACACGTCAGGATATACTATACGCACCTTTCGATGCAATTGGTACTCAATAGGGCGGTCCCGTTTGGCGGGCGCCAACCCGTCATGTGGTAAGGACAGTGATTTCCAAGAACCAGACAATGACATGTCTGGGGGTAGTCTCCCTCGACAAGACAGAGCAGCATCCAAAGCTGGGGATAAAATTTCCCCTGAGTCCAAAAATGATGCAAATTTATCGGTCTTCCTTGAGGATCGTACGACCCAGGTATCGGAAGCCCCAAAGCCAAAGAGGACTTTCTTCTTCAATGATGACGACATCATTAAAATCTTCAACATACCAATGAAGGAAAACAAACTTCGGCTACCCAACATCAGATGTCCTGAAGAGGCTGACAAGGTCGATGATATAAAATATTGCCTCTTTTATCGGTACATTCATCATCCAACCAGAGACTGCTCTGTGTTGAAGATATGTATCCAACAATTGACCAATACCAATGAGCTCACCCTCGAATTCGAGGATAAAACGGCCATGGTGAACATAGTATCCCTCTAATTTGGTAACTTTCCACCGACGGAAGCCCAAGATGGAGTGGTCCCAGCCTAGGCAACCAGGGAGGTCGTCAACCTCCCGCCAACTCGCAACCGAGTAGCAGGCTTGGTATCACTTACCACCCCAAGACGTGAGTTCACTTCTCAAAGACTGGCATAACAAATATCACCTTCAACGACCAGGTTAAAGGGGAAGCAATGCAGGCCAGGCCGTAGGATCATTTCCTTAGAAAGCACCAATTATTGACTTTGGATGCTCAGCACAGCTCGACAAGTCTCTCCGTGCACAAAAGTTAAGTCTTGCATGACTCATCATCAATGGAGAATGATAGGCAGCGCTCCATTGTACGCATCCGAGCAAGTCTTCAGCGTAAGGACGTATTACCCTCCATGTGCACATGATAGTACTTCTCATCGTAACAAATCCTTGTGGGCAACATGAAGTATTCCCCTGCGCAATATATAAAAATATGCAGTAAGTGATGGTCTTCGACATGGTAGACAAACGTGCGCACGCGAATTTGATCCTATGTGCGCAACTCAGCCAACTCCCTCATGTATACACGATAGTGTTCCTGTACACAGAGCTCATTATCCGGCGCAGGCTGAGTCATCAACAGTATTCAACGCAATAAATGATGAGTTATCTCAGTTCCATTATTACAGCCAATAATCACTCCGTCTCATGTCGAAGATGGGATACGACCTACAAAAAGCTGAAGGTCTAAACCTTGGTAAATGACGGCGTATTCCTTTATAATCCAACAATTTTTACAACAACACTCGCAGAGGGCTAGGATACGGAGATGATTGCACACGCCATGACTCATAAGATGGCCGACATATTCCAACATAAATGGGAGGGCCCATTTATTATGGAAACCGTATTTCCCAATGGCGCATACCAGCCAGGGAAACCCAACGACGACTTGCTCATAATGCCTATCAACGACAAGTTCCTAAAAGAAAGTACTATGTCTAAACTAGACTTGTACTCCCCTCATCCCCAGCAGAACAACCTAGAGGTATAAGTCAACTCCTGGTTCTTCATCCCCAACAAGTGCCTATGTGCAAAAAATTTCCATCATCTGTATTCAGGAGTCCCGGATACGCAACGGATGACAGATCCTCAAAATCTCCCCAGCGGAGCAGTCCTCAGGTCCACTCGTACACTCCCGCAGTAACCACTCAAAAACCAATCTCATTAGACGTTAGCCATGTTCATATTGCCTCTGAGCTATCGTCCTACCAATCTCCCCAATGGAGCAACCCTCAGGTCTGTCTTCATGATCGGATAGACCACTCTCAGCAAAGCACTCCTCAGTGAGTTTTTCGGATACTGGTTTACGTCCATATTACCTCTGAACTGTTGTCCTAACATTTCTTCCTGGCTGAGTTTGCCATGTCAAAGTGACCTCTGGGCAAACATTCCAGATTTTGGCTATCGATCATCACGTCCATATTACCTCTGATATCGGTCGTTATCCCCACTTATCACCCGTACTCACTAAGGTACACCAGCGATGTTAAGTCCACAAAAACTGGCACGTCCATATCACCTCTGACAGGGCTTATCTCTAACTTATCACTTGTACTCTCGTGCACAAGAAGTAATAGGTCCACCAAAAATCTCCCGTGGGATGCCCGCAATGGAAAAGAATAGTTCAAATCCATATTACCTTTGAACTACTTTTCTTTTCCCCGATAGAGAAAATCCAGTTCATATTACCTTTGAACTATGTGTATTCACTATCTCCACATAATCATATCTTACCATGTCCACATTACCTCTGAGTAAGATATTTTCAAAACTTTTCCATGTCCATATCACCTCTGAGTAAAGTTTTGCTCTTCGACTTTTCTGCTATTACGTTCGCACAACCCCTGATAGTGCTAGTCTTTTCAGCTTATTATCCGTACTTAAGGTACGCCATGGGTAATAAGTCCATAACCCTAGAAGTTTGCCATGTCTATATTACCTCTGAGCAAACTTTCTCGCCTTTACTATCGATCATCACGTCCATATTACCTCTGATATCGATTATCTTCCAACTTATCACCTGTACCCAATCGGGAGTATGCACATGGTGTTAAGTCCATAAAAACTGTCACGTCCATATTACCTCCGGCAGAGCTTGTCTCAAACCTATTACTTGCACTAACATGCGCAAAAAGTAATGGGTCCATAAAACCTATCACGTCTATATTACCTTTGATAGGCTTTGTTTTGAATCTATTACTCGCACCCCCAAGTGCATAAAATATAATATATCTACCAAAAATCCTCCAGTGGGATATCCTCAGGACTGTACCTAATCTCTCGGTATGGCCATTGATCATCTCACGTCTATGTCACCTTTGAGCTATCGTCCCCATATCCTCCCCCCGAGAGTCTGCCATGTCCTTCGCACCTCTAAGCAAACCTTTCGGGTTGGTTATCGATTATCACGTCCACAGTACCTCTAATATCGATCGACATCTCAACTTATCATATATACTTAAATTTAAGTACGCCAATAGTGTTAAGTCCACCAAATTTGCCACCTCTGGCAAGGCCTAGTTCAAACTTATTACTTGCACTCTCACGCGCAGGAAGTAATAAGTCCACCAAAAATTCCCCAGTAGGATTTGCCATGTCCTTCGCAACTCTGAGCAAACCTTTTGGGTTGGCTATCGATTATCACGTCCACAGTACCTCTGATATCGATCGTCGTCTCAACTTATCACATGTACTTAAATGTAAGTACGCCATGGGTGTTAAGTCCACCAAACTTGCCACCTCTGGCAAAGCCTATTTTTGACCTTATTACTTGCACCCTAATGCGCATGAGGTAATAAGTCAACTGGAGATTCCTTAGCGGGATATCCTTAAAAAGCTAGGGTATTGTACTACATTCATATTACCTCTAGTACGATTCCCAAAACAGATACAAATGAATAGCAAAATAGATAACGTAACTTTTATTTTTCTCCGCAAGGAGAGATTAAAAGCAAAACTATATTTTTGGGGATTACCAAGACCCCAAGCCCGAGGGCAAAATGAAGGTACAAACTACTGGTGCTATGAGTCAGAACATAACTCTGCTATCCGCTCACGAAGACGAGCAATGTGGCCGTCCAGGCACCTCCGAGCCCGGCGCTCAACTTCTTGGGCCATAACCTCCGAGATCAAACCAAATCTCCGTATTATATGACTTGACAGTCTGTCAAAAGTTCCTATACGACAACATATGTATGCGGCACGTTAAGTCATGCGGTCAAAAAATGATTAACCATGCTTCTCATTCAAAGTATTTCAAACTTGACACTTTGAAAACTTTGAAGGGGGTCTTGTAGAAGCATGAAAGATCTATAGTCATGTAGCTTACATGCATGCCACATCTTCATGCTGAAGACAGGCCCATATTTATCCCACATGCGGCCTAGACAGACAAAGAGAGCCGAGTTGCATAAACATGCCCTCTAACATGGCCTCTAAGGATCTGTGTCACGAACCGCACCCGGTGAAGGGACACGAGTACGTGGGTACGTCCAGCCTACGCCGCAGCATCGGTGATAGAACGTTGTCTAGGTCGACTATACTATCTAATCATCTCACAAAAATATAATCTACCAATAATATCTCGACTCCAAGAAAGAGGGCACTAAACTTAATGCAACACAATACTCAATCATAATTCTATAGCACGATAAGATATCAAAGAAGTCTTACATAACTATGCAGTCTAAAATATAACAATAACAAATAGAAATAATATTCAAGTCTCAAATATACGCCAAAAATAAATTCGGTACCAAAATGCTAAAAAAAAACTAACTATGCTAACTAGTGATCCGGATAAACCTTACGGCAATCACTCCAGAACTAGTGGGCCCACGTCTGTACCATCTATAGGTTGAGGTCCGTAATATGTCGGACACCAATCTTCCGGATCATCTAAAAAATGTTATCCAGTCAGGAATGGAGCGAAGTACAACCTAATAGCAGTTCCAATTAATTGACAAAAACTATAAAGCAGTAAATAGAGGATGTTATCTACGATGAGAATATAACTGGTGAACAAGAACAATAAAAGAATAGGCAATACTAGCAACATAAATATAAATCAATGCGTACAAGAATAAAGGAGATGAACTATGATGTCAGAAATAGAACAGAGTAATTTATGAACTGAAATGAAATCTACCATATTCTATGTGTTTGAGATACTAACTAAATATGTGATCGACTTGGGAGATTCAATGATTATACTAAGGAGCTAACTCAACCATACGTGAATTGCATGATTAGTTAATAGCCAATGATTACACTACTAGCCGATAGTTCTTGAACACATATTTAATTAGTATTCCCCCCGTCCTGACTGATACGATGGATTAAATCATGATACGTTACTAGCCAATATATCCAATGTTTAACCTATAATATTCAATGTTATCCAATACCAACAAGGAACAATATTCGATACCATCTCAATAATCAAGGTAACGTCTTATGACTGACGATCCAATAACAATACTAATCTGTGTACTATCATGTCAAAAATTATAAGTAATATTTCTAATACTTGAATTATAGTAGTAATCAAATAATAGAAACTATCAGAGAATATACTCGCTTGTGGTCTAGAGCAAATGATGCAAATCGGTGTCCGAACTGGTATCACAGACCTATATATGGAATATTGTATTAATACAAGGTTCGGAATAAAAATAAGTTAACTAGTCAAATTCTAGGTCAACTCTAGGTCAAACTAGTCAAACTTGGTCAAACTAGCTATTTCTATGTGGTATGAGTCCATCTCTAGGATATTGGTTCCATACACTATGCAACTAGGCCACGCTAGCTATACTAGGATACTAGAAAACAATAAGATACCGTATCCTAAGATACGCAAGTTTTTAGATATAAAAAATATTAATTTTATATATATACAAGACAATACATATAGAACTCTTAGCTAACTAATGCAAAGTGGATACCTTGGCTTTGAACCAATGCGTATCTCACCACCTACACACCCATCTTGATACTCAAATCCAATACCTCGAGTATCAACCAATACCTTGACATTACCTTGGTATCACAAGGTAATTCAAATTCTAGTATGAAATTAACTACCCAAAACTCTAAACTATAACTAACACGCATTAACTACTTATACAATACTACACCAACTACCTACTAACAACTAATTATTTAACACATTAACTAGTATTCCTATAACTAACATATACTAGCCTTCTTTCTAACTAGTAAATAATGACACTAACTCCAACTAACATGTACTAAATCAACTAACATCATATTTATATCAACTAACAAATAACAATTACTCACAACCTACTAACTAACATCTAACACATATAACTAATATCATCTAACTGTTCACACAAACTGATATATTAAACTATCCTACTTACCATTTATCCTCAAGCTATACTAACTATTAACTTACTAATACACACACACACACACACACACACACACACACACACACACACACACACACACACACACATATATATATATATATA
Source organism: Iris macrosiphon (assembly GCA_036927795.1). Lineage (NCBI taxonomy): Eukaryota > Viridiplantae > Streptophyta > Magnoliopsida > Asparagales > Iridaceae > Iris > Iris macrosiphon. Next base: position 36,957,539 of record JAYESA010000004.1, on the reverse strand, counting down.
TATATATATATATATATATATATATATATATATATATATACATATCACTACTAGTAGAAGTATATATGTATATATATATCTAACTACTAAACTATTAAGTATCTAACTAGATAACTATCAATAGGCTAATTAATAAACTATACATCAAGCTACTAGTTAACTAAACTACTAATAACAATATGCATACATATATATAACTACATAACAAAGCACTAGCTTAACTAACTACACAACATGCCAACTAACTATACTAACTATCAAGGAACTAACTACTACCTAACTTATCTTACTTTGTAGCTGCTGATACCCTGTTGTTGATGTTGCTGTTGCTGCTGCAGCTTGTAGTTGCTGCTGCGTTTGCTGCTGCGCTCATGCAGTTCCAGTTGCTGCTGCTGCAGCTTGTAGTTGCTGCTGCGTTTGCTGCTGCGCTCGTGCAGTTGCTGCTGCTGCTACTGCTCATGTAGTTGCTGCTGCTGCAGCTTGTAGTTGTTGTTGGCTGCTGCCACTGTAGTGCTGCTAATGCCTTGTTGTTGTATGCTATTGCTTGCTTGTTGTGCTTGTTGCACTGCCTGCTGCAGGCTCCTGCAGGTTGTTGTTGTTGCAGCTGCTACCTCTTGCATGATGCTGCAGCTACTGTGTTGCTGCTACTGCAGTTGCTGATACTGTTATGTTCTATGCTTCATTGCTGAGTTGCTGTGCTAATGATGATGTCGATGTGGTTTCACTGTCCGGCCCCCTCTTTCTAGCACACACACACACACACACACACACACACACACACATATATGTGTGTGTGTGTGTGTGTGTGTGTGTGTGTGTGTGTGTAACACTAGAGATACAATACCTATTTATACATAAATATACATATCAATATATACAATACTCTATGTATATATATATAATCACAAACAAACATATATATATATATATATATATATATATATATATATATATATATATATATGAATTTATTTTTTATCTTGACTGGTCAATACATTAATTGAAAGACCATTCATTTTGATAATAGATTTATAATAGTCAGCTTTACTGTTAATAGTACAAGTTTTGCAATCACAATTAGTACTATAATCAGTAGAAGAGTTTATAGACTCATCACTTGATGAATCAAATTCATAATCAGAATTGATCATGATTTTTAAAGGAGTTTTTTTTAACCCTTCATCTTTGATCATATCGATATTTTGCCTAGTATAGCAATTGTTCGAATAATTGCCTAGTTTTCCACATTTGAAACACTTGACCTTTTGGTATCAGAGCCAGGAGTTATTGTCACCACCCCATTTCCTGAGCCGGATATTTTTTTATTTTAATTTGGTTAATTGTGTATTATTTATAATTAATTATATTTATATTTATTTAGTGATTGTATTATTTTTTTTATTGATTATTTTAGGGTTTTGGCTAGCCTGGACCCATGTCAGACCCTAGTGGACCCATGTCCGACCCAATCCACACCCTTGAGAGACTTATTTTTGGGTTTAGAATATTTATTATATTTTTAGTGGGTTAGTTGGAGAGATTTGGAGTTAGTTTGAGTGCTTTTGGAACCCGAAATCCAAACCCAAGTTAGGAGAGGGGCTTTTTGGTCTTTTGGCTATGTAAACCCTTATTACATGTTGTGGCTGACCTATTTCCAGTCCCAGACCCGTGTAACAGCAGCCCCCTTCCCATTTTTATCTTCTTCTTCACTTCTTCTTCTTCTTCTTCTTCTTCTTCTTCTTCTTCTTCTTTTCCACTACTTCTTCTCCTTCCTTTCTTCTTCCCAAGTAAGTTTTCTCCTTTTTTCTTCTCTTCCTTCTTCCATTTCTTACTTTTGTGTGAACCCTAACCCTACATTCTTTTCCAACCTAGGTGGGTAGAGCTTAGATTTGGTGTGGAGGCTAGATTTGGAAACTTGGAAGCTAGTTGTGGTAGTTTTGGAGTTTTTTGGAGACTTTGGCTTGGGATTCCAACTCCTAAAAGGTAAACCCTGATTTTCTCCCTTGTAATTACTCTTATATAGTGTAATTAGTAGTTTAGAACCTTCCTAAATCTTAGGGGTACCCGTGGGAGGAAGTTGGAACTAGTTTGGTTGTGTTTGGAGACTTTAACACTAAGTTTTGTGTCAATTTCGGGTGGAATCCAAAATTGGCCCAACTTTGGGTGATGTCCTAGGTTAGACGGATCTAGGTAGACATTGTCGGGTGTCTTAAAGGTGAGTGCGTGTCTCCGTTCGGACACGTGAAGTCGTGTCGCGGAGAAACGGGCGTTTCGGGCGTTTTCGGGGTTTTTGTCGTCGCCGGTTCTAAGTACGTGCGCGTTTTCGCCACGGGCCTAGAATCGACGGTGTAACATTTTTTTCTAGGATCTAAACATCGTTTAGAATCCGTGGGTAAATTTTGGGCCGATTCTGAGTTGGTTTGGTATGCGTTTCAGGAGGTTTTTCGAACCATACACCGCGTGTTCGTCGAAATAATCGAACGGCCATTTCGACTTGGTTTCTTAGTTTCGGGCTTGTACACGCGTTGGATTAGCTTCAGGGAGTGTGTGCTAGAGTTCTCGGGTTATATTATATATATATATATATGTGTGTGTGTGTGTGTGTGTGTGTGTGTGTGTGTTTGTGCGTGCAAGGGTCGTTGGGCGTGCGTTGGTGGGGTGTTGTGTGTTGTGTTGTGTGTGTTGTGTTTATATAGGTATATATATGTGTGTTTGTATATTTGTGTGTGTGTTTCTATATATGTATATGTGTATGTGTATGTGTATATATATATATATATATATATATATGTTTGTGTTTATGTGTAGTTGTGTGTGTGAGAGTGTGTGTGAGGGTGTGTGAGAGTGAGTGTGTGTGAGAGTGAGGGTGTGGTTGTGAGCGTGTGTGTGAGTGTGGTTATATATATATATATATATATATATATATATATATATATATATATATATATATATATATATATATGGGTATATAGATATATGTATGAGTGTGTGTGTGTATATGTATATATATATATATATGTGTGTATGTATATATATATATGTGTTTGTGTGTGTATATATGTATGTGTGTGTATTTATATATAGTAGTGTAGATATATATATATGTATGTATGTTGGTGTGTGTCTATATATATATATATATATATATATATATATGTGTGTGTGTGTGTGTGTGTGTATGTGTATGTGTGATTGTGAGTGTGTGGTCGTGTGTGTGTGCTTGTGTCTGGGTGCAGCAGAGCAAGGCAGCAGACTGCACGCAGCAGCGCACTGCACGCAGCGAGCAGCAGCGCCGCGGCAGCAGCTCGCTCGAGCGCAGCGAGCAGCAACAGCCGCTGCAGGCGCCACAGCGCCGCGGTAACAGCTCGCTCGAGCGCAGCGCTGCAGCAGCAACAGCAGCAGCTCCAGCAGCAGCGCAGCAGCAGCAGCTTCTTGGGGTGGAGCGCGCCGCGCAGCGAGGCTAGCAGGGAGCTAGTAGCGGGAGGTTTAGAGAGGGCTATATATATATATATATTGATTGATAGATATGTATATATATATATATATATATATATATATAACTAGATACATAGATAGATAGATATTGAGCTAGAAATAAGATACATAGATAAATATATAGATAGATTAGATAGATAGATAGATAGATAGATAGATAGATACTAGATAGGTAGATGGATAGTTAGATATGTATAACTATATGTATAGATATATATATAGCACATGATCTTGTATGTTGTTTAGGTAGAAATTCTTGACTGTGATTGTTGAGGGTTTGACCTAGAGGGAGTGCGATTGACTTTAAATTTCAAGGACAAAATTTTCTAAGGAGGATAGGCTTGTCACCATCCCATTTCCTGAGCCGGGTATTTTTTTTATTTTAATTTGGTTAATTGTGTATTATTTATATTTAATTAGTGATTGTATTTTTTTATTGATTGTTTTAGGGTTTTGGCTAGCCTGGACCCATGTCAGACCCTAGTAGACCCATGTCCGACCCAACCCACACCCTTGTGAGACTTATTTTTGAGTTTAGAATATTTATTATATTTTTAGTGGGTTAGTTGGAAAGATTTGGAGTTAGTTTGAGTGCTTTTAGAACCCGAAACCCAAGTTAGGAGAGGGGCTTTTTGGTCTTTTGGCTATGTAAACCCTTATTACATGTTGTGGCCGGCCTATTTCCAGTCCCAGACCCGTGTAACAGCAGCCCCCCCCCCCATTTTCATCTTCTTCTTCACTTCTTTTTCTTCTTCTTCTCCACTACTTCTTCTTCTTCCTTTCTTCTTCCCAAGTAAGTTTTCTCCTTTTTTCTTCTCTTCCTTCTTCCATTTCTTACTTTTGTGTGAACCCTAATCCTATATTCTTTCCTAACCTAGGTGCGTAGAGCTTAGATTTGGTGTGGAGACTAGATTTTGAAGCTTAGAACTAGTTGTGGTGGATTTGGAGCTTTTTGGAGACTTTGGCTTGAGATTCCAACTCCCAAGAGGTAAATCCTAATTTTCTCCCTTGTAATTACTCTTATATAGTGTAATTAGTAGTTTAGAACCTTCCTAAACCTTAGGGCTACCCGTGGGAGGAAGTTGGAACTAGTTTGGTTGTGTTTGGAGACTTTAACACTAGGTTTTGTGTCAATTTTGGGTGGAATCCAAAATTGGCCCAATTTTGGATTATGCCCTAGGTTAGACGGACCTAGGTAGACGTTGTCGGGTGTCTTGAGGGTGAGTGCGTGTCTCCGTTTGGACACGTGAAGTCGTGTCGCGGAGAAACGGGCGTTTCGGGCATTTTCGGGGTTTTCGTCGTCGTCGGTTATAAGTGCGTGCGCATTTTTGCCACGTGCCTATAATCGATGGGGTAGTATTTTTTCTAGGATCTAGACATCGTTTAAAACCCGTGAGTAAATTTTGGGCCGATTCTGAGTTAGTTTGGTGTACATTTTAGGAGGTTTTTCGAACCGCACACCGCGTGTTCGTCGAAATGACCGAACGGCCATTTCGACTTGGTTTCTTAGTTTCGGACTTGTGCGCGCGTTGGGTTAGCTTCGGAGAGTGTGTGCTAGAGTTCTCGGGTTATCTTTTATATATATATGTGTGTTTGTGTGTGTAGGAGTCGTTGGGCGTGCGTTGGTGGGGTGTTGTGTGTTGTGTGTGTTGTGTTTATATAGGTATATATATGTGTGTTTGTATATTTGTGTGTGTGTTTCTATATATGTATATGTGTATGTGTATATATATATGTTTGTGTTTATGTGTAGTTGTGTGTGTGTTAGTGTGTGTGAGAGTGTGTGTGAGGGTGTGTGAGAGTGAGTGTATGTGAGAGTGAGGGTGTGGTTGTGAGCATGTGTGTGAGTGTGGTTATATATATATATATATATATATATATATATATATATATATATATATATATATATGGGTATATAGATATATGTTATATAGATATATGTATGAGTGTGTGTGTGTGTGTGTATATATATATATATATATATATATATATATATATATATATATATATATATATATATATATATATGTGTGTGTGTGTGTGTGTGTGTGTGTATATATATATATATATATATATATATATATATATATGTGTGTGTGTGTGTGTGTGTGTGTGTGTGTGTGTGTGTGTGTGTGTGTATATATATGGGTTTGTGTGTGTATATATGTGTGTGTACCTATATGTATTAGTGTGTGTGTGTGTGTGTGTGTGTGTTTATATATAGTAGTGTAGATATATATATATATATATGTATGTATGTTGGTGTGTGTCTATATATATATATATATATATGTGTGTGTGTGTGTGTGTGTGTGTGTGTGTGTGTGATTGTGAGTGTGTGGTCGTGTGTGTGTGTGTGCTTGTGTCTGGGTGCAGCAGAGCGAGGCAGCGGACTGCACGCAGCAGCGTACTGCACGCAGCAGCGTACTGCACGCAGTGAGCAGCAGCAGCCGCTGCAGGCGCGGCAGCGCCGCGGTAGCAGCTCGCTCGAGCGCAGCGAGCAGCAGCAGCAGCAGCTCCTTGGCGTGGAGCGCGCCGCGCAGCGAGGCTAGCAGGGAGCTAGTAGCGGGAGGTTTAGAGAGGGCTATATATATTGATTGATTGATAGATACGTATATATATATATAACTAGATACATATATAGATAGATATTGAGCTAGAAATAAGATACATAGATAAATATATAGATAGATTAGATAGATACTAGATAGGTAGATATGTATAACTATGTGTATATATATATATATATATATATATATATATATATATATATATATATATATATATATATATATATATATATTTATATATATACATATATATACATATATATACATATATATACATATATATACATATATATATATATTTGAGGTAAGGTATATAGATTGATAGATATATAGGTATAGAAATAGATTGATAGATAGATAGATAGATAGATAGATAGATAGATAGATAGGTAGATAGTTATATCTATCTATGCGTATATATATATATATATATATATATATATATATATATATATATATATATATATATATATAGCTAGATATATATTATAGCTATATATATATATGTATAGGTAAGGTAAGGTATATGGGTATATGTGTGTTTGTGGATATATATATACATATAGATATGTAGGTATGTATATATATGTGCTAGATATATATATTTTAGCCTATACATATAACTAGGGGTATGTCTATATGCATAAATAGCTAACTAGATAGTTAGTTAGAGGGGTATTGGGCGATATCTCAATACCTTGAGAGATCAAGGTATCTCAATACCTTGAGATATCCAAGGTATTGAGTTTCGAGCGAGATTTTTGAGAAATTGCCTAGGTTTGAGGTTAGAGATAGGTTTTTATGTATATGTGTATATATTTACGCGTACTAGCATTAATTTTAGCGGATATAGGCGGGGTGCGTAGTCTAAGTCGAGATATCGGATACCGAGGGTATCCCGGTATCTCAAGGAGGCGAGTTTGAGGGTTTATTAGCTTAATGACCTAGTTTTGACCTAGAATTTTAGGGACACCCTAGTTTGACCAAGAGTTGACCGTAGTCGACCCGGTTGACCGCCAAAGTCAACTTTTGACATAGTTTTGACCCATAGTTGACTTTTTGGACCCAGCGTTGACTTTTTGACCCAGATTTTACCGGTTTGACCCGTTTGACCTAGAACGACCCTAGAAGCCTATTTTTAGTTATTTTATATCTGTTTAACTCATTAGAAATATGTTTAACCTTGCTTTTCCCAATAGGTCCTTGCGACACCAGTTCGGATCGCTAGTTGCTCAGGACGTCAGGCGAGTACATTCTCTGATAGTTTTCATTATCAGATGATTATTATGATTCAGCTTCTAGTATAGTATCATCTGATTTTTCTGGCATAACACGGGACACGGACTGGTATTTCTGGATTCATTTACTTGCGACACGTATATTTCATGTTTCTGACCTCTATTCTGGAATCACTACTGGCATCACCTACAGACATCACTACAGGCATCACTCATGTTTCAGGCTGGACTCATACTTGATTTATGTGTCGGGTCTTGGATTCACTTGTACTAGTCGGGGTAGGGAAATACTCGAGTAGACATGTAAATATTCCCATCTGGAATCATCAAGAATTACCCCCTCTGGTCTAATCTGGAATGATAGCAGCCGCGCACCCAGTGCGCGGTGAGCCGTACTTATCCTAGCCGTTTACATGTCGAAACAGGTATTTCAAAGACACCGAGTTCATTCTTTATAGTCTGGACTCTCTTGCATTTCTTGCTGGTCTCACTTATAGTTTCTGGACTTGACTCTTTACATGTATTTCATGCTGGACTCACTACACGTTCTTGTGCACAGACTTGATCTTAGCTTAGATTTCTTGTATCTTGCAGTTATTACTATCTTGCTTCTGATATTCATGCATCTTTACCTTCATGCACCCGTGACATGTATATTTTCTTGTTTCATACTTACTTCATTCTTCTTGCTACTTGCTATAACTGCTTTATAGTTTTTATCATTTAAATGGAACTGTTGTTACAGGTGTACTTGCTCCAGTCCTGACTGAACATATTTTTTCTAGAGTATCCGGAGGATTGGTGTCCGACGTTTTATGGACCTGAGCCTGTCGATGGTGCAGACAGGGACCCTCTAGTTTAGGGGTGATTTTCGGGTTGGTAGCCGGGATCACTAGGACCTTGTTATTGATTTTATTAGCTTTTAGCATCGGATTTGTCTCCGGTTTTGGACTGATACCTTGTATTGTATATGATTTTGGATGTTGTATTATTATTATTGATGTTGTGGTTGTTGTAGTAGTTATTGTTGGTTAGACTTTATAGTTGTTAGACTTCTTGTTATCTTATCGTGCTTAGATTCGTGATTGAGTATATTATGATTATCATTATGATATTGCTCCTCCGTTTGGAGTTGAGATCTTGACAGGTTTATATATTGATTGAGTGAGATTGTTAGCTAGATAGTTGACCTAAACAACGTTCTACCGCCGATGCTGCGGCGTAGGCTGGACGTACCCACGACTCATGCCCGATTTTCCGGGTACGGGTCGTGACAGTTATCCTAAAGATTTTTTTAAATAAAAGAAAGAATTTTTCTACGAGAAAAAAATTCTTAAAAAATACTGCTATACACACACACACACACACACACACATACACACACAAGGTAAATTGAATCTAAAAATGCAATAAAACAAACACGTGGAGTACAACGTACCCGTATCACACTAGATCTATGATACGCTTGCGATACGAGTCCACCACACAACCAAACGTACCCCGAAGGACACGAGCAAGTCTAAAATAATAATTATGAACAATACGAAGAGTGTTCATATGAAGAGCTAATTACTCATCTACGTGCCTGTGTCAAAATATGACATGCTCAAACCCCCTGTGTCGGAAAACCCCCCAAATCAACCCGTATCTCCAAATTATTGGGATACGGCCTACACGTATCCAATTGTGGATACAACACTAGCCACACACAATCAAACACATGTCAAATTGGTCTAATTGACCAATTGACAAACAAAAAATGTGTCAATCTCGAAATTCTCCTAAAATTGACACAAAATACCACATAACTTCCTCCATATGCCTCCTATGAACATAATTCCAATTTCTATGGGTAGCCCTAGAATATGGGGTAGTTCCTAATGATTAAATTATAGATTTAGATTATAATTAAAGAAAAAACTGAATTATACTTATTGGGAGATAAATTCCTAATAAAATTCCCAAATTGAGTGAAAAGAGCCTTCAACTTGTAGATCCTTGCTCCTCCTTGTAGATTCTTGCTTTCTCCTTGTAGATCCTTGCTATAATAGCCTCCAATGAAGATTTGGAAAGGAATTTGGGTAGAATTTGATGTAGGAATGAAGAAATTTGGTTGAGAAAAATTCTAGGTCTAAATTGGAAACAGAAAAATGAAGAGAGAGAATTTCCTCTATTTTTATATAGGTCGGCCCCCCTTACCCCTTCATCAAGCTATCATGTAAAGTCTAAAATACCCCTTGGGGCCTCTCATGAAGAAATTAATTAAGAAAGGAAGGTTCTAGTCTAATAGGTTTAACTTAATTAATCCTCCTCCTAATGAATGGGCTTCTAATTGGGCTAAATTCTAATTAAAATTAAATTTGGTCCATGGATATAATCTAAACTAATTAAGTCCACTAATACAAGTTCAAAATAAAATCTAACATCTAACAATATTTAAATAATACAATAAATAATATTTAACATGCAGAATATTTAATTAATTATGAAATGACTAAAATACCCTTTCTTAAAAAATGTGGTAGTGACAGTCTGCCCCAATTCCAATCAAAGTACTTATGGCCCTGACTACCTCGAAAAGTGTGAGAGAGATGGTGACACAAAATCCGACATAAAGGTCACGTCATGCATCAATAACTTTGTTAGAACGCATAGAGCACGTATGCGGCTACATGACCCATGCGGCTTTGCCAACATGCGGCCATAGTGTCCATTCGACCAAGGCCCAAACAAGAGCACATATGCGGCTACATGATCCATGCCGCCTCGTCAACATGCGACCTAGTTGTTGTGTGGCCTCCAGCTCACAAGATCTTCCCATTTCGACTGTAGAGATCTTCGTACAGTTGGTGTTGATCACGTGTCCAGCTGACCAAGTCACGCCCACAACGGGTTGATATTAACCCGGTATCTCATCAACAATATATCTCAACCAAGGCCACGTGGCAATCTGACCATGGCTTACGGCAACAGTTGCAACTGTATTTTGTTGGCGGTGCATTATGCGGCCACCAAATAGAGGCATATACGGCACCCATTGTCCGTCAGCACGATGGCTATAAATAGGAGCAACTTGAACGTTCTAAAGGTTGACTTTTTCTACTCCAGAGAGAGATCGGACCAAAAAGGGAGGGGCTAGCTATCTACGAATTCACACTAAAACCAAGGAGAGAGGCTTCTGCATCCGGATCGTCCACGGAGTAAAGAGAGTTGCTACACTCCTAACCCTCCATCGTCACCACCCAGATCAAAACAAATATGTACTTAGATTGTCTCTTAGGACTCTTCTTTGTACTCTCTAGTTTATTAATCAAATCAAGTTCTCTTAGTCCTATCTTTTTTATTTAAATGGCAAACAAAATCGACACCGATGTCGATGAAGAAGACAGTGACGTTGGTGGAGTTAGTGTCGATGAAGGCATACCAGGAGGACGTATCTGCTCCATAGTTGCTCGTCGATGGTTGTATGAATCCATGGTAGATAACAGCCTCATACTATATCAACCAATGAATCCTGCATCATCGTCAGCCTCTCGCCCATGGACAGTTATGATGCATGCAGCTCTGCCACGATGTGCTCTGTCGATGCTCTAAGATCAGTAACGTCACACTCTGTCCTCTCTGTCATATCCCTGAGCTCCATGATGTTGCGCTCGAGCGTATCAAATCGTGCGATGAACGTCACATCGTCTGTTTGCGGCTGAGACAGTGGTTGCTCCTCCATCCTTAGTAATAACTCATCACGGAGAGACGCAATCTGATGGTCAACGATCTCATGGACTCGGGCAGATACCTGTGAGGGCTGTGAAGAATTTGTACTTGTAGAGGAGGCCCTAGAGGACTGCGTCGCAACAAGGATGTCGTAGGATCCCGTATCGTAGTACGTACCCGTCTGGAGACCACCAACGACGGTCACCCACAACTCGTCCGTCAATGAATCTGGAGAGGGCTGTGAGAAAGTAACAGTCTCTCCCGCTGTAGGTGCACTAGCAGTCGCCCGCTCATGGAGCCTAAGATACTTGGCCTAGAAAAGTATGGATACTCGATAATTGTTAATGTCTAAGGTACTTATTACTAACTATATAGATATTTATTTGCATATTTCCTAAGTTATATTAAAATTAACATAAAGAAAAGTAATACTTACAAAGGTCTGCGAGGCCCTCTCATCAATGAGCTTCCCGCCCTTCCGATGGGTGGCCAAGAAGACGATCACCATGTTGGCATCCTCACCCCTATGTACCTGTTAAAAATATATTATTTAGTACTAAAATTAAACATTTTATCCTACTACCATTTTATCGTACTTGTATTAAAATAATATATCTAAAATAAAAAATATTAAATGACAGAAATATTATGTCATCGAAATCGAGCCACCACACCACTTTGTTGCCTTCTTCCTAGCCGACTTGGTATTCTCAGACATTTTCTTGTACCTTGGATCGTCGAATCTAGCCCTAATTACAGTCCACTGCTCAGGCATGATCACAAGCTGTCATGCCCCAGTCCCAAAATACGTAGGACTAGGAATACGTAACACGCCAGCCGTATGTATACGAACTTCAATATATGGAAACCATATACACACGTACAATGTACATAAAAATATTCAATCCACCAGTGGTAATATACTGTCAATAAGTCACACGCAATCTATATCTCATCCACAGCACAAATAAATAAATAAATAGAAATAATAACTGAATATCAAATAGGAAGTCTCAAAGTATGATAGTCGGATGGAAACAAATCCACTGCAAATCGAATATACTAAAATTACTAAATGACAGAAGAGATCAAACTCTAATATAAGATAAATGTCTCTAAAAGGAAAAGCAACTAGAATCCATCAGCTACGCTAATTCAAAGATACTCTGAAGGTAAGACCTCCTCAGTCTGATAAGAAGCGTCAGGTCCGGGTCCATACTCCTGTGGATACTCCTACCCGTCTATATCTGGAAAGGTAACAGGTCCTCAGAGGGACGTAACAAGATACATATAAACATGCCAATAAAGTACTAAAAAATAAACATCCAATGGGTCGCCTAACCATCTATGTGAATGCAGTTTGACTACAACTTTCCAACAAGTAGGCTATCTGGCTAAAATGGGATTGGCATGATTCTCTTGGTGATTCAAGGGGCTAAAAAGTATGTCGTCTTTTGAACGCCATAGGCCGCCTGATAATATATAATATATAGTGGTCATCATGACCGCGCATCTCCGGCGGAGCGTACGGGTTACACAAGAAAAGTACAAAGGAGCCCAAATGCCTTACTTGTTTTTCTTCCTACCCCATGCTCTAAGTATGTCACATCCATGACACGATAATACCTTTAAATAACTGCCAGGTCTACTAGCATGCAAAGTTTCTATCATCAGTTATCCCTATCCGTCGCATGACCTATACGTACCAGTGGCCAACCGAGTACGCAAGTCCGTGTCCTACATGTGACTCACGCTTGTGTAAGAACAGTGTCATGGCGAATGAAATATAAAATGCCTCATGATAATGGGGTGGTCTCATAAAGTAGGTCCATGCATATACATAATAAAAATAGAATACGACGTCACCGTCGTTGCACCCAAGTTTCCTTGGACGCGCAGTTTATATAGTAGTTAAAATATATGGATTTAAATGACAGAAATAGAACACATGCATGCATCATATAGAATATAATCACAGTATAATGGCAAGGTATACTTGTCTGGCAAGCAATCTGTATAGTGTAAACGTCCAGATGTCAGGGACACGGAATCATGAACTAAGGCCTCAGAATAAATATCTTCGGATGCTGAAATAGACATCACCAACGTTTCCAAAATCAATGAGATAGCTAGAAAACACTACCCTTTCGTCCAATTTGGACACATGGACAAAATGGTAATTTCGGATCAAAGCGGGGTCCACATATGGCCCACTTTGCACCGAAAAGCGTACAAAGGGTAAAGGTCTCTAAATAGGACTAATTATAGGTCAAACAAACTCTAAATGTCAATATAAACTCAACGGTATGTCCAATTTTGGATTCCGGTGAGTCGAACACAATTTTGCTCGAAAAGTCAACCGTAGGTCCCGCAAATAGGCGATTTGGTCAACTGTCTCAGAATTGCATGAAAATTGGGTCATGGGACCAGCGCGATACCACGAGTCCAGTAGCGCAAGTTTCGTCGCATTCTGACAAGCATACACTAAATGGCGCGGAGTTTTGTAAAAGTCACGATATTGGGACTTTTTACGAACACGGGCTGATTCCGACGCGCACACGCGTCCGAATCAGTTTCCGTGAAAGTCCACACGTCTGGACATATTATACGCGCCTTTTGGTACAATTGGTACACGACGGGGCGGTCCCATTTGGCGGGGCGCGCTCCGTATCATAAATTCTAGAGTTTCAAAAACAGGTTTTTCCATGATTTTTAACTTAGTTTAATTCTGCATACAACATCAATTAAAATATTGTAATTGACAGAAAATAATCTAGGTTAGGTATTCTTCATATAGCAAAAGGAATTTTTAGGTTTGGATCTCTGTGGTGGGAGATACGTGTCCTTAAACATGGATGGTTACAACAGTTTTCTGAGAATTAAAAGTTGTCGTTTTTATCCAACTTGGTCTCGGTTTTCGCCTAGGGTTACGCGTTGTTCGAAGTAAACTAATATACAGTATTGGGAGAGGGATAGGTCAAAAACGTACCGGTGAAGACGGAATCGAATTTTGTCAAGCGATGGCGCAGAAAACTAGGCCTGAACAGGGCTAAGTTGCTGCGAATCTGCTGTCGCGGGCACGGGGTTAACGAGGACGTGGTGGTAGCGGCGGCGGCTGCGCGGTGCTGGGTTCCGGCGGCGCGGCGGTGGCTCTGGGTCGGCATCGCAGAGGTCTCACGGTCGAGATGGTAAGAGTAGGGTTAGGGTTAGGGTTTTAATTGTATGGTATATATATATATATATATATATATATATATATATATATATATATATATATATATATATATATATATATATCGGGGGTTGGGGATAGCTGCGCGGGTTTGCAGCTGTTGCTGCAGTTTTGCTTCGCGGGCCGGGTTTGGGTTTTAAGCGGGTAGGGTAGGATATTGGGTTAGGGTTTTAATTTATTTTATTTTATTTTTCTTTTATTCCTTTTCCTTTTCCTTTTTCTATTTTATTTCTTTTTCTATTCTTTTCTTTTTTTCTTTTAATAAACTTTATATATATATATATATATATATATATATATATATATATATATATATATATATATATATAATTCTAGAAATTTATATTAGTGCATACAATAAATCTATCAATCGTCCACAAGGTCCCTACATGTAAATAATTAAGGTAAATTTTTGTGTTGCTCCATAAATCCTCTATTGCGTAATCACCTAGAAATAAAAATTCAATAAATTCTATTTATTCTAATTAGCTAATAAATACTATAAATCAATTAAATAATTAATTAAATAGTTAATACGATTTTTAAAATTAGGGGTTTTACATTCTACCAAACTTATAAAAATTTTGTCCTCGAAATTAAAACTAAGCCACGATAGAAAGTCAAGGATGGTATAAGGTAGAAATTAACAAAGTAAATTCATACCTTGGTCTATGAATAGATACAAAAAATATTTGCGCATGTTGTTCTCGCGCTCCCAAGTTGATTCTCCTGGCGCGTCATGCTTCTACGCCACGCGAACCAAGGGAATAGACTGGTTCCTCAATACTATCTCTCGACGATCAAGGATTTCCACGGGTTGCTCTTGATATGACAAGCTCGGCCCAATGGTGATCTCGGAATGGTCGAGAACATGAATGCTATCTGCCACATATCGCCTAAGCTGTGACACATGGAATACATCATGCACTCCCTCAAGTGAAGGTGGTAGCGCAAGTCGATATGCCACTTCTCCCACTCTCTCTAGCACGTCAAATGGTCCAATATACCTTGGACTCAACTTGCCATGCCCTCCGAATCGAATGGTGCCTCTGGTAGGTGATATCCTCAAGAAGACATGATCGCCCTCTTTGAACTCCAAGAGACAACAATGAAGGTCTACCCACTGCTTCGGCCTATCTTGCGCTGTTCTCAAGTGCCCTTGTATCTTCTTAACTGTCTCTACGGTGTTGACTACCAACTCTGGTCCCAGAATCTGACGTTCTCCCACTTTACTCCAACACACGGGAGACCTACACTTTCTTCCATATAATGCTTCAAACGGAGCCATCTGGATGCTCGCTTGATAGCTATTGTTATAAGAAAACTCCACAAGATGTAGGTGGTCCTTCCATGATCCTCCAAAGTCTAACATACAAGCCCTCAACATATCCTCTAGTGTCTGAATAGTACGTTCGGACTGTCCATCTGTCTGCGGGTGATAAGATGTACTAAACTTTAAATGAGTCCCAAGAATCTCTTGTATGCTTCTCCAAAAGTGTGATATAAAATACGAATCCATGTCTGATACAATGCTGACTGGTATGTCGTGCAATCTCATAATTTGCCTCATGTATAAGTCAACCAAAGCTTCTGTAGACTGACCAACTCTAAAAGGCAAGAAATGGGCTGACTCAGTGAGTCGATCCACTATTACCCATACTGCATCTCTCCCACTTGGACTCTTGGGAAAACCCGTGACAAAGTCCATAGTGATGTGCTCCCACTTCCACTCTGAAATCGAAAGTGGTTGCAATAACCCTGTTATTCTCTGGTGTTCCGCTTTTACCTGCTGACATACTAGACATTTGGCTACAAAGTGAGCTATCTCTCTCTTTATCCCATGCCACCAAAAGTGCTGTCATAAGTCACGGTACATCTTGGTGCCTCCAGGATGAATAGAATATATCGAACTATGAGCTTCTGTCATCAGCTCTTGTCGAATCTCTCCATTGGAAATATATAGATGATCACCACATCGTAATATCCCGTCATCATGAATGCGCAATCCCGTCTGCTCTTCGATCTTTGTTATTTCCTTCAATCTCCTGAATCTGGCGTTCGTAGGCAAAGCTGCCTTGATCCTCTCTATTAGTGATGACTATACTTGCAAGTTGGCTAATGTCTCATCTGCTCCGGATAATATCACTTCTATGCCAAGCTCTTGCAAGTCCTCCAATAATTCCCTCTGTGTCATCAAGAAATAAGCTGTTGGTTTTCGGCTTAACGTGTCTGCTACAACGTTAGCCTTGCCTGGTGATAATATAGCTCTATCTCGAAATCCTTCATCAACTAAAGCCATCGACGTTACCTCATATTTAACTCCTTCTGCGTGAAGACATACTTGAGGCTTTTGTGGTCTGTATAGATCTCTACTCGTTCCCCATATAAGTAATGTCTCCATAGCTTCAGGGCAAATACAACGGCTGCAAGTTCCAAGTCATGAGTTGGATAATTCTTTTCATACACTCGTAACTGTCTAAATATATATGCAATCACCTTGCCATGTTGCATCAACACGCATCCCAAGCCTTTTTCTGATGCGTCACTGTTAATCACATAGCCTCCTAATCCTGATGGAATAGTCAATACTGGTGCTGTAGTCAGTCGCTTCTTCAACTCCTTGAAAGCGGCTTGACACTCGTCGGTCCATACGAACTCTTGATCCTTGCAAGTCAACCGAGTCATATGTGCTGCTATCCTTGAGAATTTCTCCATGGTCCGTCGGTAATATCCCGCAAGTCCAAGGAAACTCCTCACCTCCGATGCTGATTTAGGAACGGGCCAGGTCTCGACTGCCGAGATTTTCTCTGGATTAACATAAATACCATCTCCCGTAACGACATGCCCAAGAAATGAGACTTTGTCCAAGAAGAACTCACATTTACTGAGCTTTGCATATAACTGCTCTCTCCTCAATGTCTCTGGAATAATCCGCAGGTGCTTCTCGTGCTCCTCGTGGCTCTTCGAATAGACAAGTATGTCATCTATGAAGACGACCACGAACTGGTCCAAATACTGGTGGAATACTCGATTCATTAAGTCTATAAAGATAGCTGGAGCATTGGTCCATCCAAATGGCATGACCAGAAACTCGTAGTGTCCATATCTTGTTCTGAATGTGATCTTCGGGATGTCCTGCTTCCATACCTTCACCTGGTGATATCTCGATCTCAAGTCTATCTTCGGGAACACCTTGGCTCCACTAAGCTGATCAAATAAGTCATCAATGCGTATTAATGGATATTTATTCTTCACGATCACTGCATTTAAGGCTCTATAGTCAATGCATATACACACTGACCCATCCTTCTTGGGTACAAACAATACTGGTGCTCCCCAGGGTGATGCACTCGGTCGGATGAAACCTTTCTCCTCTAATTCTTTCAACTGTGCCTTCAGCTCATCCATCTCCTTCTTCGCCAATCTGTAAATATGCGATGCTATGGGTGCTGCTCCCGGTGTCAATTCAATCAAGAACTCTACGTCTCTGTCCGGAGGTAGTCCTGGCAATTCCTCTGGAAAGACGTCTTGAAACTCTGAAATAATGGGGTGATAGATAATGTCGTCCATTGTAAGCTGTACACCATTAATGGCTTCTGTGGATCCTCGTGCAAACTCAAGTTCAGGCTGGCCTGGTACCTTAAAAAGAATGCTTCCTCCAAAACAGTCGAAGAAAGCATGGTACTTACTTAGCCAGTCCATCCCAAGCACAATATCAAAAGTTGGCATAGGAAGGACTAAGAGTTGGGCACTCATCTCTCTGCCACGAATTACTATAGGACACGACCAACAAATCCGACTAACAGGTACAACTCCTCCTCCGGTGAGAATTCTAACACAACTAGGTAAAGGTGTAGTGGTAATATTGTGTTTGGCAATAAAACTAGAAGATATGAACGAGTGGGTGGCTCCCGTATCAAACAATGTCACAGTAGGAAAAGTAAAAGCAAGAGTAATACCTGCTATGACATCAATCTCATGATCCATGTCATCCACTTCTAGTACAAAAGCTTGTCCATTTCTCTGTGGCTATCCATGGCTGGCCCTCGTGTATTGATCCTTCTGAGTAGGTAGCGGTGGTCTTTGCTAAAATCCTCTTGTTGCTGGAGGTCGAGGTGCTCCTGGTCTAGTCATCTGCTGAGATAGCTTCGGTGCTGGAAGTGCTAGCCTCTGTACTGGGGGTGGAAGTGTCAATTTCTGCTGCATTGGACAGTCTCTCGCCAAATGCTGTCTGGACCCACACCTCATACATTATCCCAAGCGAGTCCGACAGTCTCTTGAAATGTACCAACATTTCTCACAATAACTGCAGTGGGGCTTCTCTGAAATTTGGTACGGTCCTGCTCTGTGCTGGTACTGTTGTTGCTGTGCCAAAGGACGTCTGATAGGCCCTCCTTGTTGTGTCCTGATTGGTCCTTGCTGTGTCCTTGCTGGTCCTTGTTGTGTCCTCAGTTGACCTCATTTTCCCCTGCTGATGGTCTCTTATAATCTGGCTTCTATCAACAATTCGGCATAAGAGATCTGGGACTGTGAGCTAGTATAGTGTTGGAGTTCCTGTGTCAGTCCGCGATGAAACCTCTTAGCCTTCACCAAGTCATTCGGTATCAGGACAACGCCATATTTACTGAGGTGAGTAAACTCTGCATCATACTCGTCAACTGTCTTATTCTCCTGCTCCAGATGAAGAAACTGATCGTACAATGCATCCCTTACAGTGTCCGGGAAGTAATTTCTCTCAAAGTACTCCAAGAATTGTTCCCAAGTCTGATATGTACCCAACTGGTGCTCCATTGATTCCCACCAGTGATGGACATTATCATCTAGTAGCGTGTCACGACCCGCACCCGGTGTAAGGGCACTAGTCGGAAACAACGCCCAGCCTACGCCGCAGAATCGGCGGTAGAACGCTGTCTAGATAATCTATCTAACAATATAATGAACCACCAATAATGATAGTATACTCAATCACAGAACTAAGATAGAATGAGCACAAATCAGATAAAGAAATGAATAGTCACAATACAACTCATGAGTCTAAAATAATACATCAATGAGTCTGAAGAAAGAACAGAAATAAGCTGGAGACAAATCCAGTACAAAGAATACTACAAAACTATAAAGCTACAACTCCAGGGTCAACTGTCTCAGTTGGGATAAGTCCCTCTTGAGCCAGGGTCTCAGAATCTAAACCCACAACATCCTGGGGTCCATAATAGGTAGGGTACTCCTCAGTGTCATCTGGAAAAATATATCCAGTCAGGAAAGGAGCAGAGTACAACCCTAACAGCAGTTCTCAAACAATGATAAAAACTATGTAACAGTAAATAGCTGTGGATAAACAAGATGCATAAATAGAGACAAGAATGTAGAGACAATAAGGAAATACTGGAAAGAAATACAATAATGAACAACATGCTGATGGAACAAGAATACTAATGACTAAGTGTATGAGTACTAGCTTTAACATGTGATCGGCTTGGGAACTTGCACAAGAGTATAATGGCCTGGTTAATCATACGTGCGGTGTATGATCAACACTCACAAGAAACAAGACATGCACAAGGAGGGTATGATCACATATCTACACTAAAATACTCCCCACCCCCGACTGGTATAATAGATCCAACCACGGTACGTTATGGCACGAGATTCCCCAAGAAGATAGCTAGTCTCCCCGGGAATCGGTGTCTGTACATGTACAAGATAACCAATGAAACAATACTTGCACCATATACACCATATACCAAGGAATAACATCTCATGACGAGATCCGGATATACCAATCCGTGTAACCATAGTGTCGAGAGAAACATGTAAATCTACACTAGATACAACGAACATAGAGGATATCATAAATGAGAAACTATCAGAGAATGTACTCGCCTGAAGTCCAATGAATAGTCTCACAAATGTCTGATTCGGTGCCTGGAAGACCTAGATATGGAATACAACATTAAAACAAGGTCCCGGAAAGAGAACAAGTCAAACTAGGCAACTTCTAGGTCAATAAGTCAATTCTAAGGTAAAAGTCAACTATGGTCAACTCTAAAGTCCACTAAAGTCAAACATGGTCAAACCCAAAGTCAACCTCACAAGACATCTATAAAATAATATAGAGATAAACTACAATAATTTAGGAATCAAATTAGATTCAAAAAGAACTCACACAAAGTATATTAATAATACAAATAATATATATATCATAAATAATATATATGAAAACCAATATTCATACAATTAAAATACTATATTATAATAATTATTATACCTCACAAAACATATATATATATATACATATATAAAACAATTAAATAGATATATATATACTTATATATATATACACATAAATTTGCACATTAAAATATTAATAATTACAGAACACAATGCACATATTAATGTACATAATTAACATGGCTAGAAACACAACTAAAATATTTACATTAATATCCAAATAAGTACATAATAATTATAAATAATATAATTACACAATTAAACATACAATATATTTTATAATTTATATTATTAACAAGTAGTACATATATATTTGCATGTAAGAAATCTATATATATTATATTGTACATAATATTAGCACACACAAAATATAGATCCATGCTACAATAATTACCATAATAAATACACAAAATAAATATATAATATCTATATATATTTACTAATTATGAAATAAGAATTGAACCACAATTAATTAGATCTATGCAAAAATACACACAATTGGAGAGTATCTCACCGTATCCCACTAGATCTAGGATACGCATGCGACACGAGTCTAACACACAACCAATTGCACCCCGAAGGACACAAATAAATCACAAATAATATTTCTGAATAATTCAAAGTGTCAAAAGTAGATCTATGTGTCCGTGTCAAAATACGACATGTTCAAAGTTCCGTGTCGGAGGAAAACCCCCAAATGACACGTATCACCAAATAGTTGGAATACGAACCACAAGTATCCCAATATGGATACGACACTAGCCTCAAACACAAATCTCATGTCCAATTGATCTATAGGATCAATTGACACACACAAAAAAAATGTAAATTCGGAATTCCAACAAAATTGACACAAAAAGCACCATAACTTTCTCCATGGGTCTCCTATGAACACAAAACAAAGTCCTATGGGTACTACATACATATAGGTTGATTTTACATGATTAAATCTCAAATTTAGAAGCTATTTAAATGGGAAAATCTGAATTATACCTATTGGGAGATGGATTCCCAATGAAACCTCCAATTGAGATAAACTTGCTTCCAAATTGTAGATCCTTGCTCCTCTTTGTAGATCCTTGCTTCCTTCTTCTAGATCCTTGCTTCCTCCTTCTCTAATGGTGAATTGGGAAGAATTTGGATTGAATTTGGTAGGGAATTGGAATGGGAATGGAGGGAATTTGGGAGTGGAAAATTCTAGATCTAGATTTGGAATGAGAATGAGAGGAGAGAGAAATTTCCCCCCCTCCTATATAGGCCGGCCATAGCCCCTCCCCCAAGCAATTGTAAAATGTCCAATGTACCCCTTGGGGCCTCTCATGAAGAAATAATTAAGGAAGGAAGCTTCTAGTCTAATCATTTAATTAATTTAATCCATCTCCTTAACTATGGGCTTTCTAAATGGGCCAAGTCTAACTAATTAATTCATGTTGGTCCATGGGTCCAAACTAAACTAGTTGGGTCCACTAAAATAAGTCCAAAATAATTTAATAATATCTAACAATAATTAAATAATACAATAATTAATTATTTACCATGCACAATATTTATTTAAATAGGAAATTACTAAAATACCCTTTTTCCTAAAATGTGGTAGTGACAAGTCTACCCTCCTTAAAATAATTTCGTCCTCGAAATTCAAAGACGAAAACTACCTCCAGAAAATCACAGAACAGAACTAAAGAATCACAACTAACTAATGAACAGAACATAACAATGAACAGAACATAACTAGAAATAACATACCTCAAGGTACAAACAAATATGGATAACGCTCTCGCATTTCATCCTCTCTCTCTCCCAGGTAGACTCCCCCGGAGAGTGATGCCTCCATGCGACGCGCACCAAAGGAATAGTCTGGTTCCTCAGCACCTTCTCTCTCCGATCCAGAATCCCAACTGGCTGCTCTGGATAGCTAAGAGTAGGGCCCACCTCTATCTCTAAGTGATCCAATACATGACTAGGATCTGCCACGTATCGTCTCAACTGCGACACATGAAACACGTTGTACACTCCCTCCAATGCAGGTGGCAAGTCTAGTCTATAAGCAACTGCACCGACCCTCTCTAGAATAGTGAAAGGTCCGATGAATCGCGGACTAAGCTTTCCGCCTCCACCGAAGCGAATCGTGCCTCGTGTCGGAGAAATCCTCAGAAACACCAAACCACCCACCTAGAACAAAACACCATCTTAAGAACTTAATCTATAACAAACAAGAACAAGCACAAACAAAATCTAAACTATACCTCAAACTCCAAAGGTCTCCAATGGCTATCGGCCCAATGCCGTTGTCTGTCCTGCGCCACTCGAAGTCTGTCTCTGATCAACTGAACCTTCTCTGCTGCATCCACAACCATCTCTGGCCCAAGCAAAACTCTCTCTCCAACATCGTCCCAAGACAAAGGAGTACGACACCTCCGACCATATAGAGCTTCAAAAGGTGACATCTCTATACTGGCCTGGTAACTGTTGTTGTAAGCAAACTCTACCAAATGGAGATGGTCCTCCCAAGAACCCCCGAAATCTAGTACACAAGTGCGCAACATATCCTCGAGAGTCTGAATAGTCCTCTCTGACTGCCCATCTGTCTGGGGATGATATGCAGTACTGAACTTGAGCTGAGTGCCCAAACTCTCCTGCAAACTCCTCCAGAAATGAGAAGTGAAACGACTATCTCGATCTGAGACTATGCTGACGGAAACTCCATATATCCTAACGATCTGCCTCACATACATCTCTGCCAGCTTCTCCGTAGACAAACCCACCTTGAAAGGCAAAAAGTGGGCCAACTTGGTCAATCTATCAACAATGACCCAAATCGCGTCTTTCTCTCCTGGAGATCGTGGTAGTCCGGACACAAAATCCATAGTAATGTGTTCCCACTTCCACTCTGGAATGGGTAATGGCTGAAGTAAACCTCCTGGCCTCTGCCTCTCGGCTTTCACCTGCTGGCACACCAAGCATCTGGATACAAACTGTGCCACTTCCCTCTTCATGCCATACCACCACACACTCTCTCGCATATCCCGATACATCTTGTTAGCACCTGGATGTATGGAATATTGAGAGCGATGCACTTCCTGCAATACCTCCTCTCGCAACTCCCCACTAGGCACACACAATCTAACTCCATGCCTCAAAGATCCATCCTCTGCAATAGTGAAATCATCCTCCAATCCTGCTCTCACCTGAACTCTGATACTCCTCAAAGATACATCATCATACTGTGCTGCCTTGATCCTGTCCATCAAATTTGAGTGTATCTGCAATCCCCACATCTGCATAGCACCACCAGGAACAATTACCTCAATGCCCAAGCTCTCCAAGTCCTCCAACAAATATCGATCCTGCGTCAAGAACATAGCTACCGGATACCTGCTTAAAGCATCGGCAACTACATTGGCTTTCCCAGGATGATATTGTAAAGAGATATCAAAATCCTTCATCAGTTCCAACACCAACGCTGCCTCATGTTCAACTCCTTCTGCGTGAAAACGTACTTCAAGCTTTTGTGGTCTGTGAAGATCTCCACACGCTCTCCGTACAAATAATGTTTCCACAACTTCAGGGCGAATATGACAGCTACCAACTCCAAATCATGGGTAGGATAGTTCTTTTCATGAGGACGCAATTGCCTGGATGCATAGGCAATCACTTTTTTATGCTGCTGAAGAACACAACCTAAACCCTTCCCCGATGCATCACTATAAATAGTGAAACCTCCGGACCCTGATGGCAACGTCAAAATAGGAGCAGACGTCAACCTCTTCTTCAACTCCTCAAAAGCAACCTGGCAATCCTCCATCCAAACAAACTCCACATCCTTCCTTGTGAGTCTGGTCATCGGCTCGGCAATCCTCGAAAAATCTTGCACAAACTTCCTGTAATAGCCTGCCAATCCCAAGAAACTCCTGATCTCTGCTACTGAACTCGGAGTCTTCCAAGATTCCACTGCTGAAATCTTCTTCGGATCCACTGAAATACCATCACCAGTCACAACATGCCCCAAGAATTCTACTTTGTCCAAGAAAAACTCACATTTGGACAACTTCCCATACAGCTTCTCCTTCCTCAGCACATCCAACACAATCCTCAAATGCTCCTCATGCTCCTCCGGTGTCCTCGAGTATATGAGTATGTCGTCGATGAACACCACCACAAACTTGTCAAGGTACGGGTGGAACACCTTGTTCATCAAGTTCATAAATACCGCCGGTGCATTAGTCAAACCAAACGGCATCACCATAAACTCGTACTGACCATACCGAGTTCTAAAAGTAGTCTTCGGTATGTCCTCCGGCTTCACCTTCACTTGATGGTAGCCTGATCTCAAATCTATCTTAGAAAACACCTTTGCACCACTCAACTGATCAAACAGATCATCAATCCGTGGCAAAGGATACTTATTCTTGATAGTGAGATTATTCAAAGCCCTGTAATCAATGCACATGCGCACCGATCCATCCTTCTTCGGTACAAACAATATCGGGGCTCCCCATGGTGAAGAACTCGATCTGATAAACCCTTTATCCTGCAATTCGTCCACCTGCTTCTTCAACTCGACCAGCTCGCTGTTGTTTACTCTATAGATATGTTGCGAAATTGGTTCTGCACCTGGCACCAAGTCTATAGAAAATTCAACATCTCGATCTGGTGGCAATCCTGGCAATTCCTCAGGAAACACATCCAAGAATTCTGCTATCAACGGATGTGGCAACTCCTTGTCTTCTACCATAGCTCCACAAATAATGCCTTCGTCCTGCTCTGCAGCTCCTCTAACAAACTCAAACTCTGGCTCTCCTGGCGGACCAAACAAAACTCTACCTCCTCTATAATCTATGCTAGCACGGTGCCTACTCAACCAATCCATCCCGAGTATAATGTCATAGCTTGGAAGTGGCATTACAAGTAGACACGCACTCAATTTCCGGCCTCCCAGAGTAACTCTCCGATCCTTGCAAATATCATTAACCAGGATAATGTCTCCCCCGGTCATGATCTTGCAAGTCCTAAGCAAAGACTCAGCTACCAAACCATGCTTCAGAGCAAAAGAAACAGATACAAAACTATGGGAAGCACCACTATCAAACAAAGCTAAGGCTGGAATGGAATCAAGAAGAATAGAACCTGCGATGACATCTCCTGTGGGTTCCTCCTCTTCGACGGTCATAGCAAACGCTCGTCCCTGCCGAGCACCTCCCTGCTGTTGATGCTGGACAAAACGCTGCTGCTGTGTCGGAAGCGGGCCCCTTGACTGTGCTGCAGGTGGTCTCGTCTGTGTCCTCAGAGCTGGAGCTGCTCCTTGAACTGCACGACGAGGACACTCCCTCGATTGATGCCCTTCAGTACCACAATACAAATAAACTCCTAGCCTCCTCCTGCAAACTTCTCAGATATGGCCGAGCTTCTTGCAGAAGTTGCATGGAGCCTGCTGTAACTGCCTCTGCTGCTGAGGTGCCTGGTGAAAAGGCTCTCTAGCTGGAGTCTGGTTCTGCTGTGGCTGCTGGAAAGGTCTGAACTGGAAATGAGGACGTTTGGCAGATACTGCACTGCCGTTGGCCCCCAGAAAAGAATCACGGTCTCTCTTGGTCTTCAAACCCAGATCCCGCTCAACCTTGCGTGCCTCCACAAGTATCTCCGAGTATGTCTCATAAAAAAACGGAATAAGAATCTTCACCTCCCAGTTTAGACCCTTACGGAAACGAATAGCTCGAACTTCCGGTTCCCTCACCAAGTACTCTGCAAATCGGCTCAACCTACCGAACTCCGCAGTGTATTCCTCCACAGACATGCTTCCCTGAATGAGACTCTCAAATTGTCTCCCCAAGTCAAGCCTGTCTATCCGAGCGAAAAACTTCTTTTTGAAAAGGTCCTTGAATACCTCCCAAGATTGTCCTACGTCAACCAGTACTGGATCATTCTTGAACCAAGTGCGAGCGACGTCGAACAGTTGAAGTCCTACCGCCTCAACCTTCAGATCTTCAGAAAGACGGGACACCCTCATAAGACGCTCAATGTCCTCGAGCCAATCATCAGCATAGACGATGCCCTCCATCCCTTTGAAAACCCTAGGCTCCAGTTTCTTGAAGTCCTGAATGTTGCCTGGCCGAAGCTGAGCAACTTGAGGAACAACCTGCTGCTTGATCGGAACTCCTCTCTCAACTACAGCACGAGCAAGCTGATGAGCACTCTCGATGCCCTGCCGTAGAACGTCGGTCTGCCTCTGATGTGCCTCTGACTGAGCCCTCTGTGCCTCGAGCATCTCACGAAATAGTGTAAACATCTGTGACGCCTCTGCTGGCACAGGAGGTGGAGGTGGAAGCCCCTCAGATACAGCTGGCACAGTCCTCTGAGTAGGTGGTGGACCTCCGAAAGTAGCTGACACTCCAATCACCGGAGAAGTGACTGGTGCAGGTCCTCGGGATGTCGCAGACCTCTCAGAAGCTGCTCTCCCCTGCTGTGATCTAGTCTTAGGCGGCATCCTGAGACAAAGCGAAAGAAAGAATCAATTTGGCACAAGATGTAAGACATCAAGGAAAGGACAGTTTAGGAGATCAAGTATCAATATCAAAGGAGAATAGTTGAATCAAAAGAATTTTCCTAGATGTGATTGAGTATCTCAGCCTATATCCTATATTCTATCGCAGGCTCGCAGTAGTACAACTAAATTGTCACACTACCACGACATCACATACTTATGAAGCTAGACCTGTATGGGCCACCACCAAAAATGTGTCACGACCCGCACCCGGTATAAGGGCACTAGTCGGAAACAACGCCCAGCCTACGCCGCAGAATCGGCGGTAGAACGCTGTCTAGATAATCTATCTAACAATATAATGAACCACCAATAATGATAGTATACTCAATCATAGAACTAAGATAGAATGAGCACGAATCAGATAAAGAAATGAATAGTCACAATACAACTCATGAGTCTAAAATAATACATCAATGAGTCTGAAGAAAGAACAGAAATAAGCTGGAGACAAATCCAGTACAAAGAATACTACAAAACTATAAAGCTACAACTCCAGGGTCAACTGTCTCAGTTGGGATAAGTCCCTCTTGAGCCAGGGTCTCAGAATCTAAACCCACAACATCCTGGGGTCCATAATAGGTAGGGTACTCCTCAGTGTCATCTGGAAAAATATATCCAGTCAGGAAAGGAGCAGAGTACAACCCTAACAGCAGTTCTCAAACAATGATAAAAACTATGTAACAGTAAATAGCTGTGGATAAACAAGATGCATAAATAGAGACAAGAATGTAGAGACAATAAGGAAATACTGGAAAGAAATACAATAATGAACAACATGCTGATGGAACAAGAATACTAATGACTAAGTGTGTGAGTACTAGCTTTAACATGTGATCGGCTTGGGAACTTGCACAAGAGTATAATGGCCTGGTTAATCATACGTACGGTGTATGATCAACACTCACAAGAAACAAGACATGCACAAGGAGGGTATGATCACATATCTACACTAAAATACTCCCCACCCCCGACTGGTATAATAGATCCAACCACGGTACGTTATGGCACGAGATTCCCCAAGAAGATAGCTAGTCTCCCCGGGAATCGGTGTCTATACATGTACAAGATAACCAATGAAACAATACTTGCACCATATACACCATATACCAAGGAATAACATCTCATGACGAGATCCGGATATACCAATCCGTGTAACCATAGTGTCAAAAGAAACATGTAAATCTACACTAGATACAACGAACATAGAGGATATCATAAATGAGAAACTATCAGAGAATGTACTCGCCTGAAGTCCAATGAATAGTCTCACAAATGTCTGATTCGGTGCCTGAAAGACCTAGATATGGAATACAACATTAAAACAAGGTCCCGGAAAGAGAACAAGTCAAACTAGGCAACTTCTAGGTCAATAAGTCAATTCTAAGGTAAAAGTCAACTATGGTCAACTCTAAAGTCCACTAAAGTCAAACATGGTCAAACCCAAAGTCAACCTCACAAGACATCTATAAAATAATATAGAGATAAACTACAATAATTTAGGAATCAAATTAGATTCAAAAAGAACTCACACAAAGTATATTAATAATACAAATAATATATATATCATAAATAATATATATGAAAACCAATATTCATACAATTAAAATACTATATTATAATAATTATTATACCTCACAAAACATATATATATATATATACATATATAAAACAATTAAATATATATATATATACTTATATATATATACACATAAATTTGCACATTAAAATATTAATAATTACAGAACACAATGCACATATTAATGTACATAATTAACATGGCTAGAAACACAACTAAAATATTTACATTAATATCCAAATAAGTACATAATAATTATAAATAATATAATTACACAATTAAACATACAATATATTTTACAATTTATATTATTAACAAGTAGTACATATATATTTGCATGTAAGAAATCTATATATATTATATTGTACATAATATTAGCACACACAAAATATAGATCCATGCTACAATAATTACCATAATAAATACACAAAATAAATATATAATATCTATATATATCTACTAATTATGAAATAAGAATTGAACCACAATTAATTAGATCTATGCAAAAATACACACAATTGGAGAGTATCTCACCGTATCCCACTAGATCTAGGATACGCATGCGACACGAGTCCAACACACAACCAATTGCACCCCGAAGGACACAAACAAATCACAAATAATATTTATGAATAATTTAAAGTGTCAAAAGTAGATCTATGTGTCCGTGTCAAAATACGACATGTTCAAAGTCCCGTGTCGGAGGAAAACTCCCAAATGACACGTATCACCAAATAGTTGGGATACGAACCACAAGTATCCCAATATGGATACGACACTAGCCTCAAACACAAATCTCATGTCCAATTGATCTATAGGATCAATTGACACACACAAAAAATATAAATTCGGAATTCCAACAAAATTGACACAAAAAGTACCATAACTTTCTCCATGGGTCTCCTATGAACACAAAATAAAGTCCTATGGGTAGTACATACATATAGGTTGATTTTACATGATTAAATCTCATATTTAGAAGCTATTTAAATGGGAAAATCTAAATTATACCTATTGGGAGATGGATTTCCAATGAAACCTCCAATTGAGATGAACTTGCTTCCAAATTGTAGATCCTTGCTCCTCTTTGTAGATCCTTGTTTCTTTCTTCTAGATCCTTGCTTCCTCCTTCTCTAATGGTGAATTGGGAAGAATTTGGATTGAATTTGGTAGGGAATTGGAATGGGAATGGAGGGAATTTGGGAGTGGAAAATTCTAGATCTAGATTTGGAATGAGAATGAGAGGAGAGAGAAATTTCCCCCCCTCCTATATAGGCCGGCCATAGCCCCTCCCCCAAGCAATTGTAAAATGTCCAATGTACCCTTTGGGGCCTCTCATGAAGAAATAATTAAGGAAGGAAGCTTCTAGTCTAATCATTTAATTAATTTAATCCATCTCCTTAACTATGGGCTTTCTAAATGGGCCAAGTCTAACTAATTAATTCATGTTGGTCCATGGGTCCAAACTAAACTAGTTGGGTCCACTAAAATAAGTCCAAAATAATTTAATAATATCTAACAACAATTAAATAATACAATAATTAATTATTTACCATGCACAATATTTATTTAAATAGGAAATTACTAAAATACCCTTTTTCCTAAAATGTGGTTGTGACATAGCGTCCTTACGCCTGTCATCCATAGATCTGTAGGTAGCTGCGATGCTTCTAATAACTTCTGAGTGTGGGTAATCCAGTTTGTAGTCTCTTCTAGGCTCTCAGTGCCTTTGTACGGCTTCGGACCCATCTGTATAAAGTCCTTTACTGAACAAACTCTAGCTCGAGGTACTGGAACTAGTGCTTGAGTTGGTACAGTAGCCTGTGCAGCTATTCTCTCAAGTACTGCTAGAAATTCTTGCCTCTGCTTTGTCGCTTGCTGCCTCTGCTCTACAGCTAGTACGGCTGCCTGTTGTCTCTATTCCTGCATTATCATCTAGAAAAATTGGAACAGCAGTGTCTGGCCATCTTGCGGTGTCGATGAAGCTGGAAGGGTCTCATTAGGTGAAGCTGAAGGATTAGGTGAAGCTGAAGGATTAGATGGAACTGGATTGTGAGTCTGTCCATCCAGCCCCGAAAATCTAGGAGCCATCGAGATCGCTCCTTGAGTTTGGCCATTGACTCTTGAAGGTGTGTCACCATCGGCAGCAGTACATCCACTACGCATATCCATATCTCTGCAGGTGGTGTACGAAATGATTAGAAGAAGTACAGGAAATTAAACAGGATAAAAGCATTTAAATAGGAAGTTGAAAGGAAGGATGAGTTTTAGTCAAGCGTGGATGAGATCCTTATACTCTATTCCTATACGCAGGCTTGTTCGGTACAGTAACGTAACCGAGACAATATATTCTAGACCTGCATGGGCCACCACTAAAAATATGTCACGTCCCAGTCCCAAAATACGTAGGACTAAGAATACGTAACACGCCAGTCGTATGTATAAGAACTGCAATATATGGAAACCATATACACACGTACTTTGTACATGAATATACAATCCACCAGTGGTAATATACTGTCAACAAGTCACACGCAATCTATATCTCATCCACAGCACAAATAAATAAATAAATGGGAAATAATAACTGAATATCAAATAGGAAGTCTCAAAGTATGATAGTCGGATGGAAATAAATCCACTGCAAATCGAATATACTAAAACTATTAAATGACAGAAGAGATCAAACTCTAATATAAGATAAATGTCTCTAAAAGAAATAGCAACTAGAATCCATCAACTACGCTAATTCAAAGATACTCTGAAGGTAAGACCTCCTCAGTCTGATAAGAAGCGTCAGGTCCGGGTCCATACTCATGTGGATACTCCTGTCCGTCTATATCTCGAAAGGTACCAGGTCCTCAGAGGGACGTAACAAGATATATATAAACATGCCAATAAAGTACTGAAAAATAAATATCCAATGGGTCGCCTAACCATCTATGTGAATGCAGTTTGAGAACAACTTTCCAACAAGTGGGCTATCTGGTTAAAATGGGATTGGCATGATTCTCTTGGAGATTCAGGGGCCTAAAAAGCATGTCGTCTTTTGAACGCCAGAGGCCGCCTGATAATATATAATATATAGTGGTCATCATGACCGCGCATCTCCGGCGGAGCGTACGGGTTACACAAGGAAAGTGCAAAGGAGCCCAAATGCCTTACTTGTTGTTCTCTCCACCCCATGCTCTAAGTATGTCACATCCATGACACGATAATACATCTAAATAACTGCCAGGTCTACTAGCATGCAAAGTTTCTATCAGCAGTTATTCCTATCCGTCATACGACCTATACGTACCAGTGGCCAGCCGAGTACGCAAGTCCGTATCCTACATGTGACTCACACTTGTGTAAGAATGTCACGCCCTAGTCCCAAAATACCGAGGGACCAGATACGTGGCAATGGCCAGCAGTACGCACCGATGGACAAATCCAATTTAATGGATCCATCAGGGCATACTTAAGCTGTAAAAACAAGTCTACGACAATATGGCACAACTAATCTCATCCACACAAGATATAAAATATGATCCACAGAATAAATAAAGAATGTAAATCATCAGCTAGTCTCACAAGTGCTTCGGGGAACAACCCGATAAATATCTGATACATGGTTCAACAGACCAGAAATAAATATCTGAAATAAATAATAAATACTGAGCATAAAACATGGATGCTCAGGAAAAGTCTTCGGCTAACACCTCGTCCTCGGATGACGGTACAGCTCCTGGATCAGCTCCTGCTGCGGTCCCGTATACCTCGGGATAGATCTCGTCTGCAAATCCTGGGGACATAATCCATATCCAGGTCCTCAGGGGACATAACAAGGTACAGAAAATATACAAGCCAAAATATAAGCAGTGCAGCAAATAATGAGATAAATAGGGTAAGTATGTAAACATCTGTGTAAAATGCAAGAGAGAATATCCATAGTACTCAGGTTGAAACAACTACAAGCTCTGTGTAGGGGAGCCGGTAGCAGTGATATCATGAGGTGGTCTAGCTCAGCAGGAGACTGAGTAGCCGGCATAACAGAATCAACCTGTAGCCTGTGGGTCTCTCCAGCAATAGATGGAACAATAAAGGAATACTAAATAACCAGCTAAGTGATATGCAAGATAAGAGCAGCACTAGAACTCAGGCTGAAGCCACTACAAGCTCTGTGTCGGGGAGCCAGTAGCAGCAGTAATAATGAGTAATGGGCCAAGCTCGGGCTTCAGAGTCTTGTGCCTCACAATAGTAGGGGTGTATATATATGATCAGCCTGTAGCCTGTGTATCTCTCCCCACTCAATGTAACCACGCATATCATAACCATAACGTCTCATGTCCATGTCAGCGGGATCATATCTAATGCAATAAGTCATAATGTATCTAAGAGTATAGTATCTCTGTCAAGTCCTGTATCCTATACAGAATCACCACGAATATCTCGGAAAGATCCTGTCTCATGAACAGTGTCAAGTGTCCTGGGTCATAGTGTACTTGGTAAGACAAGTACGAGAAGATAAAGTGTCACGAATATCCATCTCTAGATGACAATACACAACACCGCATACGGTGTTGGCACCCGACTGATAATCGGACGCTAAGTATGTCACACGGCCCTAGGTTAAGCATGCACAGTAAAATAATGAAGCAAGAAAATATGTAACAATACTGCAGAGTTTGGCAAGGTACACTTGCCTGATGTTTGAGTATCAACAATCGTCCCGGTATCGGTGGATCCTGTAGGTACTACTCCAAAAGCTGTAATAAACATCATCAATAGTCTCAGAAGATATCAAATAGCTAGAAACGCCTGTCCTTACGTCTAATTTGGATACAGGGGCAAAAAGGTCATTTTCGGGCTAAAGCGGATTCCATATGTGGGCCACTTTGCACCGAAAAAATGGGTCAGGGTCAAAGGTCTCCAAATTCCTCAAACTCAGTGTCTACAAGTCAGGAACGATGATATGAACCCAACAAAACTTCCAGAATTGGATTCCGATGAGCCGATCATAAAACCGCCTGTCAAGTAGAGTCTGTGGGGCCCACGATACACGATTTTGTCAACTTTCTCAGAATCGAACCTAACTTGGGTCACAGGACCAGCGTATTACTACGAGTCCGATGGCACAAGTTTCGTCTCGATCGGACGTGTGTACACAAAGTTACAGCGTGTTCCAGAATGGACGAATACGGGACATTTTTGGCGGATACGCGTTGATTCCGGTGTGCACGCACATCCGAATCGACTTCTGCGAAATCCCACACGTCTGTATCAACGACGCGCATGTTTCGGTAAAGACCGCGTGCGACCAAATCGTCCCGTTTGGCGGAGCACACTCAGTTCCGGGGTAAAAATAGGGCATTGTTTTTCCTGTTTTTGGATCGCGGTGTGCGATCACCACAGGACGCGATGCACTGAGCGGGTTACACGGGCACCGAGAGGGTTATACAATCTATGCGTAGCAACTGATAGAATTAAAAACGGGGTTATGAGGTGAGAGAAAACGGTACCTGAACATGCCCCATGAATCTGTTTTTCACGTGTCCGTGCGTCAACTTCGTGTCCTGCGTCCTCTGTTGGATCCTGCTGCTAGCGTCTCAGTCGAGGGCTCGTGCGTCCGCCGTTGGGCTGTGTCCGGGGCTGGGTGGACTCGTCGGCGGAGGCAGGGTCGTCGAAGGCTGGGCGAAGGTGCTCGGCTGTGCGTGGAGGCGAGGGGACGGCGGCGTGGAGTCGTCGAGAGGCGGAGGGCTTTGTACGGTGAGGTCGACGGTCGAGGGGTCGTCGACCGGCGAGGGGTCATCGAACGGCGAGGGGTTGAGCAGAGAGAGACGGCGGGCGCGCGGGTCGGGTCTGGACTCGGCGGCGGAAGTCGAGCAGAGTGCTCGGGTCGGGCGGCGGGTCGCTGGGGTAATGGTGAAGTCGAGCAGAGGGAGACGACGGGCTTAGGGTTTGACAACGAAGTCGGAGTTAATCGGAGGAGATGACGGTGTGTCGGGGCACGGATGTCAAGGCGGAGAGTTAAATAGGGCTACAGGGAAACCGGCGGGTCTAGGGTTTGAAAACGGGTCGGGTTCTCAGCGGGTCGGGTCTGACCCGGATCCGACCCGCTTTGGTGGGTTTGGTCTGGGTTGGTTCAAGTTTGGTTTGGTTCAGCTAGGCTTGGTTCGGTTTACACTACCAATAGTTTTTAAGGCTTAAAATGCTACTCCGGAGTCCAATAAATTCGCCAA
The DNA here is from genome assembly GCA_036927795.1 of Iris macrosiphon. NCBI lineage: Eukaryota > Viridiplantae > Streptophyta > Magnoliopsida > Asparagales > Iridaceae > Iris > Iris macrosiphon. The sequence goes on along the minus strand of JAYESA010000004.1, from coordinate 36,922,721 downwards.
AAAATATCACATATCCGGTTTTTTATTTTACACCATAAAATATTATTTCTATAATATTTTAATACCAATAAACTGCATTTAAAAATCCTTTGATCATAATTACCTTGGTTCTTCATCCAGAAAATACCAAAAAATCCGGAAAAATTATATTAAAATTTATTCTGAAAATCAGGATGTTTACAATCTTTCCTCCTTAAAAGGATTACGTTATCGCAATCTAAGAATAAGCCATTTATAGAAAGAATTATGGTGATTACAAGCTTGCTTAGTTTACAACTGATCCGTGAATAAGTGGGGATAACGCTGGCGCATATTATCTTCTCATTCCCAAGTCAATTCGCCAAGAGAATGATGTTTCCAAGCTACACGAACCAGTCTGATTGTCTGTCCCCGCAATGTCTTCTCACTAACGTCGAGGATGCCAACTGGTTGTTCTTCATATCTCAAGCTAGGGCCCACTGCGATCTCTGAATAATCGACTACGTGACTTGGGTCGGTCACGTACCTTCTCAGCTGTGAGACATAGAATACGTCATGTACTACCTCTAAGGATGGAGGTAATGTAAGACGATAAGCCACCTCACCAATACGCTCTAGAATATCAAATGGCCCAATATACCTTGGGCTCAACTTGTCTCTGCTCCCGAATCTAATAGTACCTCGAGTGGGCGAAATTCTCAAGAATACGTGCTCTCCTTCTTTGAACTCTAGGGGACGTCTGTGTGTATCTGCCCAATGCTTCTGTCTATCCTGAGCTGTTCGAAGATGATTCTGAATCTGTTTCACCTTTTCCACTGTCTGCGTTACCAATTCTGGATCCAGTATTTGACGTTCACCAACGTCACTCCAACATATAGGCGATCTGTACTTCCTTCCGTATAATGCCTCGAATGGTGCCATCTGAATGCTGGCCTGATAACTGTTGTTGTAGGAGAACTCCACCAAGTGCAAATGATCTTCCCAAGATCCTCCAAAGTCTAGCATACATGATCGCAACATGTCCTCCAAGATCTGAATGGTGCGCTCCGATTGACCATCTGTCTGTGGGTGGTAAGCGGTGCTGAATTTTAGTCTGGTGCCCAGGCTCTCTTGCATGCTTCTCCAGAAATGAGATATAAATCTCGAATCTCGATCCGATACAATACTGACCGGCACTCTATGTAATTTGATGATTTGTCGCATATACATGTCGGCTAGTATCTCTTTGGACTGTCCAACTCTAAATGGCAAGAAGTGTGCCGATTTAGTGAGTCTATCCACGATAATCCATACTGCATCTCTTCCGCTGGGGCTCCTTGGAAATCCTGTGACAAAATCTGTCGTGATATGTTCCCACTTCCATTCTGGTATAGGAAGCGGCTGTAACATACCGGCAGTCCTCTGATGCTCAGGCTTTACTTGCTGACAGACTAAGCATTTAGCCACAAATCTTGCAATCTCCTTTTTCATTCCATGCCACTACTAATACTGCCTCAAGTCTCGATATATCTTGGTTCCTCCTGGGTGAACAGAGTACATAGAGCTATGTGCTTCAGTCATTAACTTCTGTCTCAATTCTCCATTTGGAACATACAGGCAATTTCCAAACCTTAATGTCCCATCTTCATGTATGCGAAGTCCGGTCTGCATGCCTACTTATGTCCTCTCTTTGAGTCTTCGGAATCTAGCATCGGTGGGCAATGCCTCTTTAATTCTTTCCACAAGTGACGACTTAATTTCAAGATTAGCCAGCAATCCATTCTGTCCTGGTAAAACAACCTCTATCTGAAGATCCTGTAGATCTCTCAATAACTCGGGCTGCATCGTCAAGAAATAAGCCGTAGGCTTCCTGCTCAGTGCGTCTGCTACAACATTCGCCTTTCGCGGATGATACTGCAGATCTATGTCAAAATCTACCATCAATTCAAGCCAACGTCTCTGTCTCATATTAAGCTCCTTCTGAGTATATACATACTTCAGACTTTTGTGATCTGTAAAGATGTCTACTTTCTCCCTATAAAGGTAGTGCCTCCAAATCTTCAATGCAAATATAACTGCAGCTAACTCCAGATCGTGTGTTGGGTAGTTCTTCTCGTGGACCTTCAACTGTCTTGATGCATAAGCAATGACTTTGCCATGTTGCATCAAAACACATCCTAATCCACTACCTGATGCATCACTGTAAACAACAAAACCTCCTGACCCTGAAGGAAGAGTCAAGACCGGTGCTGTTGTTAATCTTTTCTTCAATTCTTCGAAGGCCTTCTGGCAGTCTTCTGTCCATATAAACTCCTGGTCTTTACGTGTCAGCTTCGTCATCGGTTCTGCAATCCTCAAAAATTTTTCTACAAACCTTCGGTAATATCCCGCAAGTCCGAGAAAACTTCTCACCTCTGCAACTGATGTGGGTGTAGGCCAAGTCTCTATTGCCGCAACTTTCTCTGGATCCACTGAAAGTCCTTCTCCTGAGATGATATGACCCAAGAAAGGCACTTTGTCCATACAAAACTCACACTTACTGAGTTTGGCATATAACTTCTCCTGTCTCAAGGTCTCTAACACGATTCTGAGATGCTCCTCGTGCTCTTCGTGGCTCTTGGAATATATGAGAATGTCATCAATGAACACCACCACAAATTTATCCAAGAACTGATGAAAGACTCTGTTCATTAAACTCATGAACACTGCTGGCGCATTGGTAAAACCAAACGGCATTACCAAGAACTCATAATGTCCATACTTGGTCCTGAAAGCGGTCTTTGGTATGTCCTCCTTTCTTACTTTGATCTGATGATAGCCGGATCTCAGGTCAATCTTCGAGAATACCCTTGCACCACTCAACTGATCGAATAGATCATCAATGCGTGGTAAGGGATACCTGTTCTTGATGGTCACAACATTTAGTGCCCTGTAGTCAATGCATAACCGTACTGTTCCATCCTTCTTCGGCACAAATAATATGGGTGCTCCCCAAGATGAAACACTGGGCCGAATGAAACCCTTCTCCAGAAGATCATCAACCTGTTCCTTCAACTTCACTAACTCCTTAGGTGCTAGCCGATATACTGATGAAGTGATAGGCTCTGCTCCTGGAGTTAAGTCTATTGTGAATTCTATTTCCCGATCAGGCGGTAAACCTGGAAGATCATCGGGAAATACATCCACAAATTCTGATATGACTCTTGGGTAACCTGTCTCCCCTTCTACAGAGAGTACCCTAAGAGTAGGCTGAACTCCTTGCTCTACTGCTCCTCGAAGAAACTCAAATTCTGGATGTGTAAGCCCCCTGATTTTCGGAATTTTAATTTGCAATTTCCCGGGAATTTTTTTGGTAATTAAAACCTAGGCTTTGGTAATTCGATGATTTTTAATTGCGGTTTATTCATATTAAAATATTATAAAAATAATATTTTATGGTGTAAAATGGGAAACCGGACATAGGGTAATTTTCCGGGAATTTATTGGACTCCGGAAGCGCGTTTAAAGCCCTAAAAACTATTTATAAAATAAACCCTGAATTAAATCGGTTTATTTAAAATAAACCGACTGAACCAAACCGGGCCAAACCCAGCCTAGCGGGTCGGGTCGGATCCAAGTCAAACCCGACCCGGACCCAAAACCCGAATTGAACCCTAACAGCCGGAAACACTGTAGCCCTATTAAAGCCCCCTTCCCAGAAATCGTATATACCCTTTATTTGTTTATTATTAATTAAATTGTAGTAATTAGGTCCAAATAGGAGAAATAGATTTTTAATAATTTTTATGTTAGGTGTTCGGGCACTTAGAGGACTTGTGGGACCATCAGGAATTTTTCGGAATTTATTCCATGTAGGAGACCCCTTGAGCAGTTGCTAGCCTAACGATGTGCAATACCCTATTATATAAATTTTCTTATAAGTATAAATATATATATATGTATATACAAATATATATATATATATGTATATATATTATATTTAAAGAAGGAAAGAAAGAAAGGAAAGGAAAAGAAGTTAATAGAATAATATATTAATAATAGTAATTAGCTAACATAGTATATAATAATAATAGTAATACTAAGTAACCATTCAACTTAAGCCATGCATCCCTTGCCAGCAACCTAGTTTTTGCAATCTCCCTTCAGCCGTGTAGCAACTTAGCATTAATTCTATTTAGCAAACCTTCACCTTAGGCGTTAAAGCCTTGCTTCAGCGCCCACTTCACCCTAACCAGCCGACCCATTACCCGCCTCCAACCCTCTCTCTACATATAATTATATATAACATATATATATGATTAGCTCTCCAAAACCCTAACCTAAAACTCCAGACTTCCCCTTCCCATCTAGAGCCATCACCGCAGCCAGGGAAGCCTCCCCAAGCCATCCAACCATCCCGTCGACGCCGACATCGCGAACTGCAGTTTCCCACTCGAGGCACCTTCGCTCCGGCGTGATTTTCCGTTGACTCGCTCGACCAAACGCAGTTCCGTTTTCATAGGTATGATCTTCCCTTAACCCTCTCAAATATTTGTTTTATAGTCAACCTCGGAAAACGTGTGCCCCTAGGTGAAAAACAGCGCCCAAGTCAGCGCGAGCCGACAGATTTCTGCAATCGCAGAAACTTGCGATGACCACCCATATTGTCGAGTTCGTATCTCCCACCACAGAGATCCGAATTCGACGATTCTTTTTTATACCTGTAGATTACATGACCTAGTTTATTTTCTGTATAATAACTTTGTGCTATTAGTCACTGTGGACAAAATTGTAGTCGTCACAAAACTGCACGCACCCACTTTTTCCGGTTTTCTAAAAGTTGGAGATCGGAGCGCGCCCCGCCAAACGGGACCGCCCCGTCGTGTGCCAAGTGTACCGAATGGTGCACGCAGCATAACGGGACACGTAAAAATTCGTGGAGACTGATTTGGACGCGTGTGCGCGCCAGAATCAGGCCGTATCCGCGAACACATTTCGTGTCGCCACTTTTGTGGAACTCGCGAGTATTTTGTGCACGCTTGTCAGATTGCGACGAAACTTGCGCCACTGGACTCGTGGTAACACGCTGGTCCTGTGACCCAATTTTCACGCATTTCTGAGACGGTTGACCAGATCGCCAATTGGCGGGTCCCACAGTTGACTTTTTGGACCAAATTATGTTCGGCTCATCGGAATCCAAATTTGGACATACCGTTGGGATCGTATTGACATTTAGAGTTGTTTGACCCATAGTTTGTCCCATTTAGAGACTGTTACCCTCGGCACGCTTTTCGGTGCAAAGTGGCCCACATATGGAATCCGCTTTGGCCCGAAAATGACCTTTTTGCCCCTGTGTTCAAATTGGACGTAAGGACAGGCATTTCCAGCTATTTGACTTCTTCTGAGACTGTTGGTGATATTTATTACAGCTTTCGGAGTAGTACCTACCGGATCCACCGATACCAGGACGACAGTTGATATTCAAACATCAGGCAAGTGTACCTTGCCAAACTCTGCAGCTTAGTTATTTATTTTCCTTGCTATATATATATTACTGTGCATGCTCAACCTAGGACCGTGTGACGTACTTAGCGTCCGATTATCAGTCGGGTGCCGACACTGTACGCAGTGTTGGGTACGGTCATCTAGAGATGGACATTCGTGACACCTTATTCTCGTACTTGTCTTATCAAGTACCATATGACCCAGGACACTTGACACTATTCATGAGACAGGATTTTCCCGAGATATTCGTGGTGATTCTGTATAGGATACAGGACATGGACATTATACTCTTAGATACTTTATGACTTGTTGCATTAGCTATGATCGCGCTTGACATGGACATGAGACGTTATGGACATGATATGCGTGGTTACATTGGGTGGGGAGAGACACACAGGCTACAGGCTGATTATATATATAAAACATAGTAAACACATAGTAAACACATAGTAAACACATAGTTATTGCTGCTACCGGCTCCCAGACACAGAGCTTGTAGTGGTCTCAGCCTGAGTATTCGTGCTGCTCTCACTTGCATTTACACTTAGATGGTTACATATTTACCCCATTGTTTCATTTAGTTATATATTTGCTGCACTGCATATTTATTTATTGGCATGATCTCTTTGTACCTTGCTATGTCCCCTGAGGACCTGGATCCGGATTTTTGTCCCCAGATTTTACAGACGTGGTTTATTCCGAGGTTTACGGGACCGGAGCAGGAGCTGATCCAGGAGCTGTACCACCATCCGAGGACGAGATCTTAGCTGAAGACTTCTCTTGAGCATCCATGTTTATGCTCAGCTTTTAGTATTTCTTTCAGTCTTTTATATTCTGGTCATTTGAACCATTGTACTAGATATTTATCGGGTTGTTCCCCGAAGTACTTTGTGAGACTAGATGATGATTTACATTCCTTATTATTCTGTGGATCATATTTTATATCTTGTGTGGATGAGATTAGTTGTGCCATGATTGTCGTAGACTTGTTTTACAGCTTAAGTATGCCCTGATGGATCCATTATATGGAGTTGGTCCATCGGTGCGTACTGCTGGCCATTGCCACGTGTCTAGTCCCACGGTATTTTGGGACTGGGGCGTGACAGTTTTTGTGGTGGCCCATGCAGGTCTACGACTAAATTGTTCGGTTTCAACTTAGGGACCGAGCAAGCCTGCCACTAGGATTAGAGTATAGGATCTCATCCACACTGACTATGACTCATCCTCATACCAATTCATTTCATTCGGATAAATTACATCCTGCTTGATTCATGTGCTTCCCTATTAGTTCTTGAGTATAGCCTCTCTTAGAATATATAAGTTCATGTTGTTAGATGATAAGTAAGGTAACCTTCCTATTAAGAGTACCACTAGAGTGTTGACACCCCTACTTTGTCGACTATCGACTTAGACAAGGAATTAATATGATAACTGTAGAGATTATAGAGTCTTTTGTTATTGTGCTTATTTTGTGTTGTTTTGTGAACTTGAATTAAGTCGTACCTCCTTTCATCATCATCTAGCGTACTTCCCTTTTTGTTGTACTACCTTGACTTATGCTGCTAATATAGCCTAGTTTTGCAAGCTTATTCTTTATCGAGCTTGTTCATGACATATGTGTTAGTGGACATGTACACTAATACAATTGTCTATTCAGAATCAGTGTATTACGGTCTGATCAACCTTAGTGCATTTTGGTTCGCTCTTCGCACGACTACTTCACGTGGATTGAGATATATAGTTGACTAGTATACTTGTCCTCTAGATATGTCTGAGCATATTGTATCAGTTACACAACTGTACTAATACGAGCATGCGAACAAAGGATTACCAGAATAGGATTTCAATCCACAACAACTTGACCATTTCCATTTGAATTCTTTAAACGCCTTGATCCCGATACTTCTATTCTATTACCTCACCCTTGAACTCTTTATTATTGATCTTCGTCTTCCCTTATTTCGGAAAGGCGAAACCTCGTGCTTGGTATAAGTTTGATATATAGACAGTACTAGATATACCCCACAAGCCGGTCGCATTGTTGATGACCCTTTTATATATGATTTAGGAAATATCATAGGTGATATGGTTGGTGTTAAAGACTTGAAGATTCAATAACATGATTAAATGAGTTGGGGCATAGATTTATTAGATGAATAGTCTTAGATAATAGATGGGTAAATTCTAAGTTGGGTAGAGACCGTAATGCTCACTTGAGAGAAATTCTTAGACTGTAATCAAGTGAGACTAGACAAAGAGAGCCCTACCCTAATTTAATTTCGAGGACAAAATTTTTATAAGTTGGGTAGATTGTAAGCCCCCTGATTTTCAGAATTTTAATTTGCAATTTCCCGAGAATTTTTTTCGGTAATTAAAACCTAGGCTTTGGTAATTCGATGATTTTTAATTGCGGTTTATTCATATTAAAATATTATGGAAATAATATTTTATGGTGTAAAATGGGAAACCGGACATAGGGTAATTTTCCGGGAATTTATTGGACTCCGGAAGCGCGTTTAAAGCCCTAAAAACTATTTATAAAATAAACCCTGAATTAAATCGGTTTATTTAAAATAAACCGACTGAACCAAACCGGGCCAAACCCAGCCTAGCGGGTCGGGTCGGATCCAAGTCAAACCCGACCCGGACCCAAAACCCGAATTGAACCCTAACAGCCGGAAACACTGTAGCCCTATTAAAGCCCCCTTCCCAGAAATCGTATATACCCTTTATTTGTTTATTATTAATTAAATTGTAGTAATTAGGTCCAAATAGGAGAAATAGATTTTTAATAATTTTTATGTTAGGTGTTCGGGCACTTAGAGGACTTGTGGGACCATCAGGAATTTTTCGAAATTTATTCCATGTAGGAGACCCCTTGAGCAGTTGCTAGCCTAACGATGTGCAATACCCTATTATATAAATTTTCTTATAAGTATAAATATATATATATGTATATACAAATATATATATATATGTATATATATTATATTTAAAGAAGGAAAGAAAGAAAGGAAAGGAAAAGAAGTTAATAGAATAATATATTAATAATAGTAATTAGCTAACATAGTATATAATAATAATAGTAATACTAAGTAACCATTCAACTTAAGCCATGCATCCCTTGCCAGCAACCTAGTTTTTGCAATCTCCCTTCAGCCGTGCAGCAACTTAGCATTAATTCTATTTAGCAAACCTTCACCTTAGGCGTTAAAGCCTTGCTTCAGCGCCCACTTCACCCTAACCAGCCGACCCATTACCCGCCTCCAACCCTCTCTCTACATATAATTATATATAACATATATATATGATTAGCTCTCCAAAACCCTAACCTAAAACTCCAGACTTCCCCTTCCCATCTAGAGCCGTCACCGCAGCCAGGGAAGCCTCCCCAAGCTATCCAACCATCCCGTCGACGCCGACATCGCGAACTGCAGTTTCCCACTCGAGGCACCTTCGCTTCGGCGTGATTTTCCGTTGACTCGCTCGACCAAACGCAGTTCCGTTTTCATAGGTATGATCTTCCCTTAACCCTCTCAAATATTTGTTTTATAGTCAACCTCGGAAAACGTGTGCCCTAGGTGAAAAACAGCGCCCAAGTCAGCACGAGCCGACAGATTTCTGCAATCGCAGAAACTTGCGATGACCACCCATATTGTCGAGTTCGTATCTCCCACCACAGAGATCCGAATTCGACGATTCTTTTTGATACCTGTAGATTACATGACCTAGTTTATTTTCTGTATAATAACTTTGTGCTATTAGTCGCTGTGGACAAAATTGTAGTCGTCACAAAACTGCGCGCACCTACTTTTTTCGGTTTTCTAAAAGTTGGAGATCGGAGCGCGCCCCGCCAAACGGGACCGCCCCGCCGTGTGCCAAGTGTACCGAATGGTGCACGCAGCATAACGGGACACGTGAAAATTTGTGGGGACTGATTTGGACGCGTGTGCGCGCCGGAATCAGGCCGTATCCGCGAACACATTTCGTGTCGCCACTTTTGTGGAACTCGCGAGTATTTTGTGCACGCTTGTCAGATTGCGACGAAACTTGCGCCACTGGACTCGTGGTAACACACTGGTCCTGTGACCCAATTTTCACGCATTTCTGAGACGGTTGACCAGATCGCCAATTGGCGGGCTCCACAGTTGACTTTTTGGACCAAATTATGTTCGGCTCATCGAAATCCAAATTTGGACATATCGTTGGGATCGTATTGACATTTAGAGTTGTTTGACCCATAGTTTGTCCCATTTAGAGACTGTTACCCTCGGCACGCTTTTCGGTGCAAAGTGGCCCACATGTGGAACCCGCTTTGGCCCGAAAATGACCTTTTTGCCCCTGTGTCCAAATTGGACGTAAGGACAGACATTTCCAGCTATTTGACTTCTTCTGAGACTGTTGGTGATATTTATTACAGCTTTCGGAGTAGTACCTACCGGATCCACCGATACCAGGACGACAGTTGATATTCAAACATCAGGCAAGTGTACATTGCCAAACTCTGCAGCTTAGTTATTTATTTTCCTTGCTATATATATATTACTGTGCATGCTCAACCTAGGACCGTGTGACGTACTTAGCGTCCGATTATCAGTCGGGTGCCGACACTGTACGCAGTGTTGGGTACGGTCATCTAGAGATGGACATTCGTGACACCTTATTCTCGTACTTGTCTTATCAAGTACCATATGACCCAGGACACTTGACACTATTCATGAGACAGGATTTTCCCGAGATATTCGTGGTGATTCTGTATAGGATACAGGACATGGACATTATACTCTTAGATACTTTATGACTTGTTGCATTAGCTATGATCGCGCTTGACATGGACATGAGACGTTATGGACATGATATGCGTGGTTACATTGGGTGGGGAGAGACACACAGGCTACAGGCTGATTATATATATAAAACATAGTAAACACATAGTAAACACATAGTAAACACATAGTTATTGCTGCTACCGGCTCCCAGACACAGAGCTTGTAGTGGTCTCAGCCTGAGTATTCGTGCTGCTCTCACTTGCATTTACACTTAGATGGTTACATATTTACCCTATTGTTTCATTTAGTTATATATTTGCTGCACTGCATATTTATTTATTGGCATGATCTCTTTGTACCTTGCTATGTCCCCTGAGGACCTGGATCCGGATTTTTGTCCCCAGATTTTGCAGACGTGGTTTATCCCGAGGTTTACGGGACCGGAGCAGGAGCTGATCCAGGAGCTGTACCACCATCCGAGGACGAGGTCTTAGCTGAAGACTTCTCTTGAGCATCCATGTTTATGCTCAGCTTTTAGTATTTCTTTCAGTCTTTTTTATTCTGGTCATTTGAACCATTGTACTAGATATTTATCGGGTTGTTCCCCGAAGTACTTTGTGAGACTAGATGATGATTTACATTCCTTATTATTCTGTGGATCATATTTTATATCTTGTGTGGATGAGATTAGTTGTGCCATGATTGTCGTAGACTTGTTTTACAGCTTAAGTATGCCCTGATGGATCCATTATATGGAGTTGGTCCATCGGTGCGTACTGCTGGCCATTGCCACGTGTCTAGTCCCACGGTATTTTGGGACTGGGGCGTGACAGGATGTCCAGGCGGTCTAAATATAACCCGCCCAAGTCGACAATCAAGAGTTGCGTGGTACTGACTTAACCAGTCCATACCAAGTACAACATCATAATCCAGCATGAAAAAGATCAGAAATTGAGCTCGTATTTCTCTTCCACAGACTACTACTGAACATGATCTACAGACGTCACTAACCGGAATAATTCCACCTCCCGTAAGAATTCTCTTCATCTTCGGAAGGGGTACGGTAGCTACTCTATGGGTGGCTACAAAGCTAGCTGCTATAAATGAATGCGATGCTCCAGAATCAAATAATGCTACAGCTGGTAATGAAGCTACTAGAATAGTACCTGCGATAACCTCGCCTGCCGTAGCCTCCTCCTCAACAGCTAATATGAAGGCCTGTCCTCGTCCCTGAGCTGGACCTCTCTGATGCTGCTGAGCCTGCTAAAATAGAGCTGCCTGCGGTGCCAGGGGTGGTCTCTGCTGATTTCCTCCTGGGGCTGGTGGCCTGACGCCTCCAACTCCTGCCTGCTGTGCTCCTACTGCTGGATAAGCTGGTCGTGGTACAGGTAAAGCTAACCTCGGTGCTCCCTCTCTACGCTCGGTGCAGTCTCTGGTCTGATACTGGTTGGACCCGCAAGCCAGGCAGAGTCCCAACTTACGTCTGCATTATCTCTCAATGTGCCCTATCTTGCCGCAGTGGTGACAAGTAGGGAGAGATATGGCCCTGTGTGCTGTCCTCTCTGGTATACTCCTCTGGGACCGTTTTACTGAATCCCCATGTCCGATCCTGGATGGTGCTGAGGTGATAGGCCTCTTCAGGTTTGACTCCCTTCTAGTGACGCGCTCTATGCGTCGTGCTGCTGCGAGAACGTCGGTATAAGATGTAGGTGCGACCGATCCAATCAATCTCTGGAGCTCGAACTTCAGCCCGTCAAAGAACTTCTCAGCTTTCTCTTCCTCTGTCGCAATCAAGGTTGGGGCAAAGCGACTGAGGCGGATAAATTCTGCGTTGTATTCTTTCACTGTCATGTTGCCTTGGATAAGGCGGTTGAACTTATCTCTGAGCTCTGACCGTGCTACTGCGGGAATATACATCTCCCAGAAGAGTCTGGAGAACTCTTCCCAAGTGACTCGGTCCTGTCCGAGCCTCCTTTCTTCTGCTAACCACCAGTAATGCGCATTCTCAGTTAACTGCATTCTGACTGCAGTCATCCACTTCTCTCTCGGAAGTTCAGCGGCTTCCAACTGATGTTGTATGTTTGTGAGCCATTCATGAACTTCTGTTGGTCCCTCTTTACCAGAAAATGTACGAGGCTTGAGCTGACGGAAGTCGGTGATAGATCTCGTTGTTGATCACCTCGCTGGTGGATTTGCCTGCTCCAATGCGGATACCAGGCTGGTTCTCAGATACTCGGCCTCCTGTCGATGGGCCTCTTGCTGAATCTGTTGCTGGGCTTGCATCATAGCATACATCATCTGGAACATCTGTTGCCCGTCCATAGCTTATCCTGGCGGGAAAACTGGCATCTGGGGAGTGAACTGTGGTGGAGGTGGGATGTCATCTCTCCGGAACCTTGGATTAGGCTGTCCGGTTTGATCGCTCTGCGATGCTTGTCCTCCATTCCCTGGGGTCACTCCATCTATATAAGTAACCACAGTGTCGTGTGGCGTATCCAATGGAATCTCATCTCCGTTCCTGGGATCCATTTCTCTCTGCAACCAAAAGATAACCTGTAAAAACGCACAGAGGAATCAACACAGGATGCAAATTAAGTAACAATTTTGAGTTCGATATAGAGTTCAACAATGGGTTAAATAATGGATGAGATCCTAGAACTTATCCTATCCTTAGGGCAGGCTTGTTCAGTCCCTAAGTTAAAACCGAACAATTTAGTCGTAGACCTGCATGGGCCACCACAAAAACTATGTCACGCCCCAGTCCCAAAATACCGAGGGACCAGATACGTGGCAATGGCCAGCAGTACGCACCGATGGACAAATCCAATTTAATGGATCCATCAGGGCATACTTAAGCTGTAAAAACAAGTCTACGATAATATGGCACAACTAATCTCATCCACACAAGATATAAAATATGATCCACAGAGCCATGTGCACTAATCCAAAATATATATATAGGGTAAACGGGATATGAGCCATAGGCTCATATTCCTACATGAGCCATACACACATGGACCAATAGGAATGGATTCCTACATCCCATGTGCACTAATACACTCCATTCTTATTGGTCCACATGTGCATTGGCTCATGTAGGAATATGAGCCTATGGCTCATATCCCTTTTTTCCATATATATATATATATATATATATATATATATATATATATATATATATATATATATGGAGCGGGGGTCGAGGATAGCTGCGCGGGTTTGCAGCTGTTGCTGCGGTTTTGCTTCGCGGGCCACGTTTGGGTTTTAAGCGGGTAGGGTAGGATATTGGATTAGGGTTTTAATTTATTTTATTTTATTTTTCTTTTATTCCTTTTCCTTTTTCTATTTTATTTCTTTTTCTATTCTATTCTTTTTTTCTTTTAGTAAACTTTATATATATATATATATATATATATATATATATATATATATATATATATATATATATTCTAGAAATTTATATTAGTGCATATAATAAATCGATCAATCTTCCACAAGGTCCCCTACATGTAAATAATTAAGGTAAAATTTTGCGTTGCTCCATAAATCCTCTATTGCATAATCACCTAGAAATAAAAATCCAATAAATTATATTTCTTCTAATTAGCTAATAAATACTATAAATCAATTAAATAATTAATTAAATAGTTAATATGGTTTTTAAAATTAGGGGTTTTACACAAGCCTTCTGGTCATCCATAACATCACGGATCAGCTTGGCAGCGACAACAGAAAATATCTACTCGATCAACTCGGCCTGGTGCGATGGATAGAAATATGTTTGCTACAAGAAGTAATTTAATAAGTTATATAATATGTATAAATTAGATTATTGGTATTAAAACCAAATATACTTTTACCTTGAAGTGCGCAAACTAGAATGCCTTTTTCTCGTCCGGAGCATCATAATAGTTGATCTAAGGGCCACCATAGTTGTACCTCAGAAAGTGGCCCAGGCGTCTCTGTACCGACGAGAGACGATATCTATACAGAGATAATTATATTCATGAAAAAGTGAATATATGATGAATAAATAAATACACGAAATATATGATGATAAACCAACTAATTGACTTACTTTGTACCGTCAGACCAAATCTCCGTCCTCGTCTCGTCCGGAGGTGCGCATGGTGGATCTCGTTGATACGAAGATGGCATCGGCTCAACCTCCGTCATCTGCTCAGCTGTCTCCATGGTTCCGTCAGCAGGAGAAACGATGGACGAGGGAGTAGTCTCAGGCCTGGAACTACTCGTCCCAGGAGTACTTCCACGTAACGTCATCGCAGTCGAAGATATGGCTAGTCGATATACTGAAGTACTTGGATACGAAGATCCAGAACCAGTAGGCAATACCGGAGGAGCACTCTGTCTACCTCGGGACCTGCCGAATGCTCCGTGTAGTTCTGTCATACCTGATAACAACATATGATGATAGAACAAATAAACAGATAAATTGTAATACCCCATTCCGCTCAAGCGGACTGCCGATTCAAATGGCAAAAGTGCAACGTCCCGACCCGCTTTTCTTCAACGAGAATACTCGTTTGAGGCAAGAGAATTTCCAGACTTGGCTCTTCAGGAGTTCCGGCTTAGGCTTTCAAAGGCTCGCTCGAAGTATCTCTTAACCGAGGCGAATCATCGCTAAGGTGGGTGGCTACGATGAACTTGTCTTTGCTTAGACAGCACACTTAAAATATGGATGTTTCATGCTAGTCGCTAGGTGAATCACCTCTTGCATGCTAATAAGAATAAAATGCACCTAGCTAAGGGAATAATCCCAACTTGTATTGCTTGTGCTAGAACATGGAAATGAAATATTGCTTATAATCAGACCCTTGCATGCTACATTTGTCTTGTGCAACTAAACTCTGCTATGCCTCGAGTAGAACGATATGTATATACTCTTCTTAGTGCATTGTTCACTTGATTACACTGCATGACCCTAGATTATGTCGCTCGGGAAGTCTCTTACGGTTTCACTCATCGGCTTACCTTCGGGCCCGAGCCAACGTGAATGCTTAAGTTATCTTATGAATGCAATGCTTGCCTGCTTATATGTTAACTTGTATTTATTGCCTCATTTTAATGCTTGTTGCATAAACTATGCCTCCATTGTGTAATACTGTGCATGTCATGCATTCATCTAGTTCTCCTTGGAAGACTATCTAATAGACGTTCCATGCAAGTATGAACCTAAAAGTATCCGGGACCGTTAGGTCACCAAGGCAGTCCCCGAACCAGGGGAATGAATTAAAACAAGTTGTTCACTGAATGAGAATCATGTCAAGCAATTTAAGAAATACAGCTCGTGGAGTAATACTCGTTCAGAGCAAAATTCGGATTCAAGCATCTCGTTTATCTTGTGTTCTCGTATATCTCGTGAAATTAGAAGAACAATAATTGCAAGTCGCGGACAACTCGAAAATGAGGTACAGTTCCACGGACGGTCACCGGGGTACTGGGGCCGATCCGATCCGGATGGAACTTCTAGTTTAGTCTATTGTTCTGGACGGTATGGCTTACAACGCACCTTGTTCTTTTCGTTGCATTCTATCCTCGTCATGACTATGTTCCATTATGGCTATGCCAGCGACTCATATTCATATAGATAAGTCATCCTCGCTTAGCGACTATCCGCGTACGAGTTATTGAATCGGATCAAGATTATCGAAAATGCCTGAACGATCATGGATATAAGATACTTGCACATCAATTGAACACTTCAACATCTTATGCAACACACATAATATTTCGTGTATCTCGTGCACCCGAAACATAGTACCGCTCATAATACTTGGGTTTGCATATGCTATTGCCCTTGAATGTTTATATATGCTCGTGCTTGAATTAACTTGGTTTGCCTTGGACAGGGAAGGACAAATGGTAAGTTGGTAAGTTTTGCCGTGTTCCTCTTATATCGCACGACGCACTGCCACACAAGTTAGGTTATTCAATCTTTGCCATAAAACTGATCCTAAGGCAACTAGAAAGACAATATAATAGTTGGTGCACGGAACCTATATTACGTGTTTGGATTTGTCGAGCGGGCGAGTAGCCTTCCTACCAGTGCATTCATGTACTGATAATCCACCAGATTGTTTACAGGGTGCGGGAGAACCTCGTTCGGTACGGATGCCTCCTTCGTGCATGCTAAGGCGTGGAGTTCACTCTGGAGCCTTGGAGCGTTAGACATAATGTTGGAATATCGCCTGTACATTATTCCACAAATATAGCCACTTGACACGCTTTTACTGTTTGAGAGAGAGAGAGGCTTGAGCGACTTATAATCTCGGCTATACGTCGCATGTAACACTTGTTTTAATATCAATAAAGAGTTGTTTTACTTCTATATTTGTGTTATTCAAAGCTTCAGCTATTAACGACTCAGTAAACTTGTTACCAATCGCTTATGCGTTTATAATTCCGCTGCACTCGGACAATCTGTGCGACTCTGTGGCTTAGACCTCTTACCGTCAGCCAATGAACCACGGCCTTGCATGGGCGCGGCTCATGCTCATGCGACATCATGCCCAGATGGGCCAAAGCGATCATCCCGCGGGAGCGCTGGTGCGGTGATTCTAGCTTAGCAGGGACGGCCGATTAGCCTGCGGGAGATCGGGACGTGTCAGTGTCACGCCCCAGTCCCAAAATACGTAGGACTAGGAATACGTAACACGCCCAGTCGTATGTATACGAACTCCAATATATGGAAATCATATACACACGTACGCTGTATATGAATATGCAATCCATCAGTGGTAATATACTGTCATAACAAGTCACACCAAATCTATGTCTCATCCACAGCACAAATAATCAGTAGGAATAAACGCTGAATAATAACTAGATATCCAAAATGAGTATCAAGTCTGATAGTCGGGTAGAAATAAATCCACTACAAAACGACTATCCTGAAGTAGCAAAATATCTAAACACCGTCGATAATATCACAGATACTCTGAAGGTAGGATCTCCTCAGTCAAGTACGTAGAGTCAGGTCCCGGTCCGTACTCCTGTGGGTACTCCTGCTCGTCCATATCTGGAAAGGGATCAGGTCCTGAGAGGGACATAACAAGATACATAAAAATATGCCAATAAGTACTAAAATAATAACATCCAATGGGTCGCCTAACCATCTAAGTGAATGCAGTTTGAGAACAACATTCCACCAAGTGGGCTATCTGGCTAAAATATGGGATTGGCGTGACCCTCTTGGAGAATCAGGAGCCTCAAAGTATGTCGTCTTTTGAACGAAGAGACCGCCAGTAATATATAGTGGTCATTATCACCCGTTTCTCCGGTGGAGAATCCGGGCGTACAGGAAAAGTGCAAAGGAGCCCAAATGTTTTACTTATTGTTCTCCCCACCACATGCTCTAAGCATGCCATATCCATGACATGATAAATCCTCTAAATAACTGCCAGGTCTTCTAGCATACAAAGTTTTTATCAACAGTCATCCCTAACGTACGGTTTATACATAAAGACGGCCAACCCAATATGTAGTCCGAGAGATATATGAGACTCATAACTCGTGTAGCAACTGTGTCACGGCCAATGAACCAAATAATGCTCCATAATACTGGGGTGGTCTCATAAATAAGGTCCAATACAAATATATAAATAAAATATAATCATGCATCATTTGGAATAAAAATAAGAGTATTGTGGCAAGGTATACTTGCCGAGCAAAAGTCCTGAATAGTGCAAGCGTTCCAACAGTGTTAAGTTGTAGAAGTGGGTTATGGTTTTGAGAGTTGTAATTATATATAGGAATAAGGAGGTGGTGGAATTTAATTAATGTGTAAGAAACTGTTGCTACTGTTGTTTTCTTTTTATTGGTTTAGGTGTACGGTTGAGGATATTTTTAAGGAGTGGTGGAATTAGAAACTTACACGTTTGGGAAAGCAAAGCAAAGAAAAGTTGAGTTTTTCTTATGCTGTTGATATTTTCTTCTCCTAATAGTTTTTACGCGTAGTGAAAAGAAAAGTTTACGCAGAGGTTGGTTTCATACTACTGCTGCTGTGGTTTACGCGCGGAGAAGAGAGGCAAAGTTTACGCAGAGGTTGCTGTTATTGTAGATTTTACGCGGGGAAGTAGTATACGCGGCTTCGGATTTTGGGTTAGCACCAATAGAAAATTCTATTTTCTCTATTTATCTCATAATTACTAATAAAAAATTACAAAATTAATAATAATAATATAGAATACGATTTTTCAGAATTAGGGTTCTTACATTCTACCCAACTTATAAAAATTCCGTCCTCAAAATTAAAACTAAGCCACGGTAGAAAGTCAAAATTTGTAAGAGATATATTTTAACAAGTAAATTTATACCTTGATCAGTGAATAGGTTCGAAAAATGTTGGCGCATGTCATCCTCGCGCTCCCAAGTAGATTCTCCTGGCGAACCATGCTTCCATGTTACGCGGACCAAGGGAATAGACTGATTCCTCAATACTTTCTCTCGATGGTCGAGAATTCCTACGGGTTGCTCTTGATATGATAAGCTAGGCCCAATTGTGATCTCCGAATGGTCAAGAATATGACTGCTATCTGCCATATATCGTCTGAGCTGCGACACATGGAATATGTCATGCACTCCCTCAAGTGAAGGTGGTAGCGCAAGTCGATACGCTACTTCTCCCACTCTCTCTAACACGTCAAATGGTCCAATATACCTTGGACTCAACTTACCGCGCCCTCCGAATTGGATGGTGCCTCTGGTAGGTGATATTCTTAAGAAGACATGATCTCCCTCTTTAAACTCCAAGGGACGACGATGAAGGTATGCCCATTGTTTCTGCCTGTCTTGCGCTGCTCGCAAGTGTCCTTGTATCTTCTTAACTGTCTCTACGGTATTGACCACTAACTCGGGTCCTAGAATCTGACATTCTCCTACATCACTCAAACACACAGGAGACCTATACTTCCTTCCATACAATGCTTCAAACGGAGCCATCTGGATGCTTGCCTGATAGCTATTGTTGTAAGAAAACTCCACAAGATGTAGGTGGTCTCCCATGATCCTCTAAAGTCTAACATACGAGCCCTCAACGTATCTTCTAATGTCTGAATAGTACGTTCTGACTGCCCGTCTGTTTGTGGATGATAAGATGTACTAAATTTTAGACGAGTTCCAAGGCTTTCTTGCATGCTTCTCCAAAAATATGATGTAAAGCGTGAATCTCTGTCTGACACAATGCTGACTGGTACGCCGTGCAATCTTACGATCTGTCTCATATATAAGTCAGCCAAAGCTTCTGTAGATTGGCCAACTCTAAAAGGTAAGAAATGGGCTGACTTGGTGAGTCGGTCCACTATTACCCATACCGCATCTCTTCCACTAGGACTCTTGGGAAAACCCGTAACGAAGTCCATAGTGATGTGTTCCCACTTCCATTCTGGAATCGGGAGTGGTTGCAATAATCCTGCTGTTCTCTGATGCTCTGCTTTTACTTGCTGACATATTAAACATTTAGCTACAAAACGAGCTATCTCTTTTTTCATTCCATGCCACCAAAAATACGGTCGTAAGTCACGATACATCTTGGTGCCTCCCGGATGAATAGAATATATTAAACTATGTGCTTCTGCCATCAGCTCTTGTCGAATTTCTCCATTTGGAATATAAAGACGATCACCACATCGTAATGTCCCATCATCATGGATGTGCAGTCCTGTCTGCTCTTCGGCCTCTGTTCTTTCTTTTAATCTTTTGAATCTGGCGTCTGTAGGCAAAGCTGTCTTGATTCTTTCTACTAGTGATGATTGTACTTGCAAATTGACTAGTGTTCCGTCTGCTCCGGGTACTATTACTTCAATGCTAAGACTTTGCAAGTCTTTCAATAATTCCTTCTGTGTTGTTAAGAAGTAAACTGTTGGCTTCCGGCTTAATGCGTCTGCTACAATGTTAGCCTTGCCTGGATGATAATGTAGCTCTATCTCAAAATCTTTCATCAACTCGAGCCATCGACGTTGCCTCATATTTAACTCCTTTTGTGTGAAGACATACTTGAGACTTTTGTGGTCTGTATATATTTCCACTCGTTCCCTATATAAGTAATGTCTCCATAACTTTAGAGAAAATACAACGGCTGCAAGTTCCAAGTCATGAGTTGGATAATTCTTCTCATGTACTCGTAATTGCCTAGAGGCATATGCAATCACCTTGCTATGCTGCATCAATATGCATCCCAACCCTTTTCCTGATACGTCACTGTAGATCACATAGCCTCTTGATCCTGATGGAATAGTTAATACTGGTGCTGTAGTCAGTCGCTTATTTAATTTCTCGAAAGCGGCTTGACACTCGTCGGTCCATATAAACTCTTGATTTTTACAAGTCAACCGAGTCATAGGTGTTGCTATCCTTGAGAAGTTTTCCATGAACCGTCGGTAATATCCTGTAAGTCCAAGAAAACTTCTCACTTTCGCTGCTGTTTTAGGAACAGGCCATGTCTCAACTGCCGAGATCTTTCTGGATCAATAGAAATACCATCTCCTATAACGACATGTCCAAGAAATAAAACTTTGTCCAAGAAGAACTCACATTTACTGAGCTTTGCATATAGCTGCTCTCTCCTCAAGGTCTCTAGGACAATTCGCAGGTACTTCTCGTGCTCCTCGTGGCTCTTTGAATAGACAAGTATATCATCTATGAAGACAACCATGAACTGGTCTAAATACTGATAGAAGACTCGATTCATTAAGTCCATAAAGATAGCTGGAGCATTGGTCAATCCAAATGGCATGACCAGAAACTCGCAATGCCCATATCTTGTCCGGAATGCGGTCTTCTGGATGTCCTCCTTCCGTACCTTCACCTGGTGATATCCCGATCTCAAATCTATCTTTGAGAATATCTTGACTCCACTAAGCTGATCAAATAGGTCATCAATGCGTGGTAGTGGATATTTATTCTTCACAGTCACTGTATTTAATGCTCTATAGTCAATACACATATGTACTGACCCATCTTTCTTTGGTACAAACAACACTGGTGCTCCCAGGGTGATGCACTTGGTCGGATGAAACATTTCTCTTCTAGTTCTTTCAATTGTGTTTTCAGTTCATCCATCTCCTTCTTTGCCAGTCTATAAACATGTGATGCTATAGGTGCTGCTCCGGGTGTTAATTCAATCGAAAACTCTACGTCTCTATCTGGGGGTAGTCCTGGTAATTCTGCTGGAAAGACATCTTGGAATTCTGAAATAATAGGATGATAGACAACATCGTCCATCGCGAGTTGCATACCATCAAGGATTTCGGTGGATCCTCGTGCAAACTCAAGTTCAGGCTGGCCTGGTACCTTGAAAAGAATGCTTCCTCCAAAGCAATCGAAGAAAGCATGGTACTTGCTTAACCAGTCCATTCCGAGCATAATATCAAAAGCCAGCATAGGAAGGACTAAGAGTCGGACATTCATTTCTCTGCCACATATCACTATAGGACACGATCTACAAATTCTACTAATAGGTACAACTCCTCCCCCGGTAAGAATTCTAATACAACTAGGTAAAGGTGTAGAGGTAATGTTGTATTTGGTAATAAAACTAGATGATATGAATGAATGGGTGGCTCCAGTATCAAACAATGTCGTAGCAGGAAAAGTAAAAACAAGAGTGATACCTGCTATGACATCAATCTCCTGATTTATGTCATCCACTTCCATTGCAAACGCTTGTCTGTTCCTCTGTGGTTGTCCCTGTCTAGCCCTTATGAATTGATCCTCCTGGGTAGGTAGCGGTGGTCCTCGCTGAAATCCCCCTGCTGCTGGAGGTCGAGGTGCTCCTGGTCTCATTATTTGTTGAGCTGGCTTGGGTGCTGGAAGTGCTAGCCTCTGTGCTGGCGGTGGAAGTGTCGATGCTAGTTGCATAGGACAGTCTTTCAATATATGTTGTCCGGAACCATATCTCATATACTGTCCCAAGCGGACTCGACAGTCCCTCGAGATGTGCCCGCGTCTCCCACAATAATTGCATTGGAGTTTCTCTGGAATCTGGTATGGTCCCGCTCTGTGTTGGTACTGCTGTTACTGAGCTAAAGGACGTCTGATAGGTCCTCCTTGTTGTGTCTTTGCCAGTCCTTGTTGTGTCTTCAGCTGACCTCCCTTTCCTTTGCTGATGGTTTCTTGCAATCTGGCTTCTGTTAGTAACTCGGCATAAGAGATTCGAGAATGGAAGCTATTATAGTGTTGGAGCTCCTGAGTCAGTCCATAATAAAACCTCTTAGCTTTGGCCAAGTCATCTGGTATCAAAACAGCACCATATTTACTAAGGCGACTAAACTCAGCATCATACTCGTCCACTGTTCTGTTCCCTTGTTCTAGGTGGAGAAACTGATCGTACAATGCATCTCTGACAGTGTCTGGGAAGTACTTTCTTTCAAAGCACTCCAGGAACTGCTCCCATGTCTGGTATGTACCCAGCTGGCGTTCCATGGATTCCCACCAGTGGTGAGCATTACCATCTAGGAGTGTCCTTACACCTGTCATCCATAGGTCTTCAGGTAGCTGTGATGCCTCTAATAGCTTCCGAGTGTGAGTGATCCAGTTGGTAGTTTCCTCTGGTCTCTCAATGCCTTTGTACGGCCTTGGACCCATCTGTACAAAGTCTTTTACTGAACCCACTCTAGCTCGAGGTTCTAGAGCTAGTGCTTGAGCTGGCACAGTAGTCTTTGCAGCTATCCTTTCAAGTGCTGCTAGAAACTCTTGTCTCTGTTCTGTTGCTTGCTGTCTCTGCTCTACAGCTAGTGTGGTGACCTGTTGTTGTTGTTCCTTCATTATCATCTGGAAGAATTGGAACAATTGTGCCTGGCCATCTTGCGGTATTGATGATACTGGAAAGTTTCCATTATGTGGAATGGGAAAGTCAGATGGAACTTGATTATGAATCTGTCCATCTGGTCCTGAAAGTCTAGGATTCGTTGAGGTCTCTCTTTGAGTCTGACCATTGACTCCAGGAGTTGAGTCACCATCGACAATAGTACATCCCTTCTGCATATCCATTTCTCTGCAGGTGATGTACACAATGTTTAGAAGGATTACAGGGATCAAACAGAGTTGTAAAATTTATCGACGTAAAACATGGTCTCAGAGATATCTACGTAAAGCAGAGAAGCGTAAGGTAAGGTTTTAGAGTTGTCTGCGTAAAACAGAGACTCAAAGAAGTCAGCAAGATAGAGCTTCAAAACTGTTCGCGTAAAATAGGGCTTCAGAACTGTCTGGGAAAAATCTGCATAAAAGTTTCCGTACGTAAAGTCTGATGCATAAACTCTGAGCGTAAAAGTCTAACACACGTTGTAGCGTAAAGTTGGTTTCGAGAAACTTTTTATTTTTCCTCGGACGAATTTGTCAGTCAAATCAGTGATCCTGACATCTGACAAAAGTACCACACGATGATCGAGAGGACGGTTATGATGATGATTTTCACAGAGACCCAGGTCGTCATTTAATACAAAGTCATTTTTATGCTTCCAATGAGGAAGAAAAGTTGGGCTTCTGCATACGCTATCTACAGTAATGAGTTTTACGCTCAAGATGAGACAAAATCAGATGATAAGTCAAAAAGCTATTTCTGCACAGGGCTCGAGGCATATCTCTGCATTTAATGCACGAGATTTGGTTCTTAATTGGTCATGACTGAGAAAGCTAAAGCTAAGACTGTAATAATACACTCACTATGCCTAATCAAGCTATTTATGCTGGGTTCAGGAATCATCAAGTTTACGCTGGATAATTTACCTATATGGCTTACATATCGTGTCCTACGCAGGACTAAGAACACTATTGGAACGTGGTTAACAGTTATTATAACTGCAGCATAAAATAGGCAGTCTTCTACATAGTTTGGCCTTTACGCCAACAAGATAGTCATTTGGCTCTTACGCCAACTTAGGGTAAATAGTTTTTGGCGTAAACTTTGGTTTTATCCAAACATGGAATGGTTGATAGGAAGAATAAAGTTAATCAAGTGTGGATGAGATCCTTATACTCTATTCCTATACACAGGCTTGTTTGATACAGTTACGTAACCCAGACAATATATCGAAGGACCTGCATGAGCCACCACCAAAAACATGTCACGCCCCAGTCCCAAAATACGTAGGACTAGGAATACGTAACACGCCCAGCCGTATGTATACGAACTCCAATATGTGAAAATCATATACACACGTATGCTGTATATGAATATGCAATCCATCAGTGGTAATATATTGTCATAACAAGTCACACCAAATCTATGTCTCATCCACAGCACAAATAATCAGTAGGAATAAACGTTGAATAATAACTGGATATCCAAAATGAGTATCAAGTCTGATAGTCGGGTGGAAATAAATCCACTACAAAACGACTATCCTGAAGTAGCAAAATATCTAAACACCGTCGATAATATCACAGATACTCTGAAGGTAGGATCTCCTCAGTCAGGTACGTAGAGTCAGGTCCCGGTCCGTACTCCTGTGGGTACTCATGCTCGTCCATATCTGGAAAGGGATCAGGTCCTCAGAGGGACATAATAAGATACATAAAAATATGCCAATAAGTACTGAAATAATAACATCCAATGGGTCGCCTAACCATCTAAGTGAATGCAGTTTGAGAACAACTTTCCACCAAGTGGGCTATCTGGCTAAAATATGGGATTGGCGTGACCCTCTTGGAGAATCAGGAGCCTCAAAGCATGTCGTCTTTTGAACGCAGAGGCCACCAGTAATATATAGTGGTCATCATCACCCGTTTGTCCGGTGGAGAATCCGGGCGTACAGGAAAAGTGCAAAGGAGCCCAAATGTTTTACATATTGTTCTCTCCACCCCATGCTCTAAGCATGCCATATCCATGACATAATAAATTCTCTAAATAACTGCCAGGTCTTCTAGCATACAAAGTTTCTATCAGCAGTCATCCCTAACGCACGGCTTATACATACAGGCGGCCAACCCAATATGTAGTCCGAGAGCTATATGAGACTCACAACTCGTATAGCAACTGTGTCACGGCCAATGAACCAAATAATGCTCCATAATACTGGGGTGGTCTCATAAAGAAGGTCCAATGCAAATATATAAATAAAATAGAATCATGCATCATTTGGAATAAAATAAGAGTACTGTGGCAATGTATACTTGTCGAGCAAAAGTCCTGAATAGTGCAAGCGTTCCAACAGTGTTAAGTTGCAGAAGTGGGTTATGGTTTTGAGAGTTGTAATTATATATAGGAATAAGGAGGTGGTAGAATTTACTTAATGGGTAAGAAACTGTTGCTACTGTTGTTTTCTTTTATTGGTTTAGGTGTACGGTTGAGAATATTTTTAAGAAGTGGTGGAATTAGAAACTTACACGTGTGGAAAAGCAAAGCAAAGAAAAGTTGAGTTTTGCTTCTGCTGCTGATATTTTCTTCTCCTAATGGTTTTTACGCGTAGTGAAAAGGAAAGCTTACGCAGAGGTTGGTTTGATACTACTGCTGTTGTGGTTTACGCACGGAGAAGAGAGGCAAAGTTTACGCAGAGGTTGCTGCTGTTGTAGATTTTACGCAGGAAAGTAGTATACGCGGCTTCTGGTTTTGGGTTAGCACCAATAGGAAATTCTATTTTCTCTATTTATCTCATAATTACTAATAATAAATTACAAAATTAATAATAATAATATAGAATACGATTTTTCAGAATTAGGGTTCTTACAGTCAGATTGGTATCAGAGCTTGGCTATACGTCTTTGAACTTCGTTTCGATTTTCTCAGTTTTGAAAGCTCGTTCGTGGGTTATGTGCACACTCTCTCTCAATGTCCTAAATGAAATATTCCAACAATGAGTCTAAATACTTTTGAAAAGTGCATGTGAATAATGTGATTGCTTGTACGAAATTGTATTGCGAATGGCCTTTGTGCCGACCCGTGCTATACCCTTCGGGAATAGACTCGTGCTAGAATTATGACTTATGTGCAAACCTAAAATGCCTATACATGTTTGCCCAACTGGTTAGTGTACAGAATCGAATATTGTCCTAAACGGTTAGCTTTGCACACAACCTTTCGGCTAAGTTGTATTGGATATCGCGCACCAAGACCCTTTGGTGCAAGCTAGTTGCAACGAGAATGGGATATCGTTCAGGAATAAGACAAGTCAGACTTAGAATGCCAACCAATAAAAACATTCTCGGATTTATCGCTTAGGCGAATATAGAGAAATCGTGCATAGATCTTGAGAAATAGCTCGAACGATATTTCGTGTCGGAAGATATAAATCGATTAAGAATTTAATAGGATAACTCAATTCCGAGTGGTATATTGATCATTTAGAAATGTTCAAATGGATTCATAGATCTCGTACAATAATTGGATTGAACAGATTCGGGAATATCTTAAATAAATGATAAGGTTTATATTGAATTAGAATTCTTGGAAATGGAAATCGATATCTTGGTTAAGAAAAACTTGCTGGAAACTTGGAGGATCGTACGAGCGATTTCAGATTGAACAAACGAATTGAACTTGAATACAATATCGCTCGAATAAAAGTTAGCCGAAAATGAATATTGTGTTTCGAGAAAAGAGATAAACGATAATGGATTTGGCTTGGAGTTTGGAAGAATGATCTTGAAATCAAGTTCAGAAAGAAAAATATTTGAAATCAGTCCCAACGAGAACAATTATCCTACGGGAGCGCCGACGTGGTAATTTCACGTACGACGGGGATAATCGAACTCACGGGAACATTTTGGTGATTATTCCAAACGAACTCGATGAATGGAACGTATCAAAAGATGGAATAGACTTGAGTTTGAATATTTGAAACTAGTTGCTTGAGAAATGCTAGAAGTAAGACAATGGAATTACCGAACGGTAATATTAAAGTTGGACAATTTTACTAGATGAATCAAAATCACTGCATGAACAAACATAACCTGAATGAAGCAAAGTAAAAATATAAGGTGTCTCGATCGTGCCGAAGATAACCATAGCGTTCAAACGTTCTTGTCTTGTGCGAGCGTAACTCAATGCTCGTGTATGTGTCACGCCCGAATTAGGACAATTTTCCAGCGGGAGCGTTGGTATGATGATCTCACGTCTAACGGGGGTGATCGAACTTGTGGGAGACCGGAGCGTGACAACTTATGGGTCGTCTTGACTTTTGGTTCGACATGATAAGACCAATTTGAAATGCAAGTGATCAAAAATGTTTCATGGATAAGTTAGCCTAGAACCTGAAATTAAATCACGCTTGATGGTTTCGTTAACGGATGCATAAATCAGGTTGGATGACTTGGAGTTATAATCAAAAAGGTTTAGAATCGAATCTTTGCTTGGTGGTCTAGACTTGGAATGTATAGGGATTCTATGAAAACATGTTTGAGGAGATAGACTATGCAAATTACTAGACTTGTCCTGTATCTTGGATATATTATAGATTTTGCTAAACGGACTCGATCCCCGTACAAACAAACGTGTTATTCAGAGTAGGATAATATGTGCTCGATATTTAAAAATCTGAGTAAAATGAGCTTGGGTAGAATACCCCGTGTAAATGAATAATGGTTTAACCTTAGGAATTGAGGCGAACAACGTGCGACGAATTTGCATGATGTATCGTGTACTTGAACTTGTACCTATAACCTTATGAGCTGACCTAGAAATTAGGCAGACGACCCTGTGCCGAGTGAATAAACCTGTGCAACCGACTTTAGCATATTGCTTGAACAAGCTATATAACTGAGGCAGCAAGACTTAGGGTTAGACTTGGAAACGATAACGAGTACTACGTTTGACCCGAACGGATGAACGCTTGTCAGTTAACCGAATAGATCGTGCTTAACGGTAGTGCAAAATGCTTGAAACTTGAGTTGGAATAGAAAATGATATGGAATTGGATTGACCCTGTCGGAAGTATTCTCGTGATTCAGTAAAATGAGAACTCTTGAGATTTTTGCAAGTAGCTTGTCCGATTTCACTATCTCTAAGTTTGGTTGAATGCATATATTTGAGGGACGCCTTGAACGTGTGCACGATCCAAGACTCAATGAGATGTGAAACTCGAGTGCTAAGACTTTGCTATCGCTGAGTTAGTTGATATGCATATGTTTGAGGGGCACTTCGAATATGTGCACGATCCAGACTCGCGATATACAGATCTCGATACTAGTGTAAGTGAATATCCACATGAACAAGTATAATGACTTGTATAAGTTTGTCTCAGCCTTAGATCATTAAATCAAAATCGATTGAAACGTACTCAGCGCTAAGAAATATGTCCAGCACTAAGGCGCAAATGATACCGACTTAGCATACATACGATACGACGTAAGGAACGTATATGAGATTGTGTTCAGATGGATTTAGTAGTATCGATCGCTATGCTTGGAATAGATTCGATAGTGCGATAGATCAGCCTGCGCTTAGGAAGTCTCGAGGACGAGACTTTTTCTGAGTGGTATATGATGTAACACCCCGTTCCGCTCAAGCAGACTGCCGATTCAAACGGCAAAAGTGCAACGTCCCGACCCGAGAGGATTTGCAGACTTGGCTCTTCAGGAGTTTCGGCTTAGGCTTTCAGAGGCTCACTCGGAGTATCCCTCAACCGAGACGAATTATCGCTAAGGTGGGTGTAACACCCTATTTTTTTAAAATTTTTAAAAATAAATTTTCTGGATTTTTTCGGTAATTTTAAATTAATTATTAAAAATGTCCTTCAGGGATTAATATTTTTTATGTATTAAATTAAGTATTAAAATATTACAAAAAATTATATTTTTGGGTGTATTATTAATTATTGGATGTTGTTTAATTTTTCTGGAATTTATTGGGCTCAAAAACTATTTTTAAATGGCTAAAAATCCCTATTTTAATTAAACCGGGTTGAACCGGGTTAAACCGGACCTAATTGAACTGAACCGAACTGGGCTAAACCCAACTGACCCAAACCCTAACCTAATGGGTCGGGTCCTACCAAACCCGACACGACCCCCCTTACACAGAACCCCGATCCCCACTCCCCGCTTCCCCCGCCTCGGCCACCCGCCCACGACCCCGCCATCCTTTGCCGACCACCCCACGACCCCGACTCCGCGGCCACGTTCCCCCCCCCCCCGCTCCGGCCTCCCCGCTCCACCGCCTCCCCTTCCTTCTCCTATTTAAACCTATCACCGCCACCGCCATCTCCCCTTCATCCACCGCCACCACCCGAGCCTCCGCCAACGAGCTCCCTCGACGACCTCCGCCCCGACCTCTGGCGACGGCGATGATCCCCCAGCGCCATCGCAGCGGCCCCCAGCAACCGCCACCGCCGTGCCCCTCCGTCGTGTCCCGCCGCGCCGCCTCCTATCGTGACAACGAACCACCGCGAGGTATACCCCTTTCCAGCCTCGTATCTCCCTGTACGGTGATTCGATTTCTATTTTGTCGAATCCTACGCGTAGACCGCGTGACCTTCTCGAAACCGGTGCAACTCGTTCCGGGTATCGCATCCTGTGTCGGTCGCAAACCGCGACAAAAAAAGGAAAAAAATCCCATTTCTGAAAATTCAGAAATTGTTCCGAACTCGCAAGTTCACGACCGTTTTGCGTGCAACCTGTTAACTATTTCTAAAATCCACTTGAACAATAATTTAGACCTTATAACCAAGTTTTAAAACCCTATTTTAGTTTAATTTATGGTGTTGTAGATTGTGATTTACTCGTGGGTAAAAATGACCAAAAACTTGGTTTTTGAAACCCAAAATTTCTCGAAACGGGATGTGTCCCGCTAAATGAGGCGACTTCGTCATGTGCGACTTGCACCGAAAGGTGCGTATCGTCAATGCGGACGTGTAGGATTTTGCGGAAGTTGATTTGGATGTGCGTGCACACCGGAATCAACGCGTATCCGTCAAAAATACCTCGTATTGGGCATGTTCTGAAACTCGTTGTAACTTCGTGTGTGCTCATCATTTCGCAACGAAACTTGTGCCATCGGACTCGTAGCGTTACGCTGGTCCTATGACCCAAGTTTGGTTTGATTCTGAGAACGTTAACGACACCCCATATCGTGGGCCCCATGGCTTCATTTGATGGGCAAATTTTTGACCGGCTCATCGGAATCTAGTTCTGGATATTCCGTTGGGTTCGTATCATCGTTCTAGACATGTAGACACTAAGTTTGACGAATTTGGAGAACTTTATCTCTGGTACATTTTTCGGTGCGAAGTGGGCCACATGTGGACCCCGCTTTGACCAGAAACGGTCAATCTTGCCCCTGTGTCCAAATTGGACTTATGGACAGGCAATTTTAGCTATTTGATGTCTTCTGAGAATTATGGTAATATTTGTTTCAGCATCCGAAGGCGTTCCTGAAGATTTTGCTGTTACCGGAGCAATTGTTGGAGTTCAAACCCCAAGCAAGTGTACCTTGCCATACTTGTAGTAAATTATTTTATATTATTCTCTTAATCTATTTCTATGATATATATGTTCAACCTAGGACCGTGTGACATTGCTTAGCGTCCAAATAATATTCGGGTGCCAACACCGTACGTGAAATTGTGTAACATCACCTAGAGATGGATATCGCGACCCTATATATTTTTGTGCTTGCATTATCAAGTACGTCATACCACAGGACACCTGACACTATTCATGAGATAGAATCTTCCTGAGTCATTCATGGTGATTCTGTATAGGCTACAGAATTTGTGACATAGACTTTATATATACCTATAGCTACCATATGACTTGCTGCATTATATATGATCTTGCGTGACATGGACATGAGACGTCGTGGACATGAGACGTGTGATTATATTGGGTGGGGAGAGACACACATGCTACAGGATGATTTTATATATATATTTATTATTGTGAGGCCGTAGACTCTACATCAGATCTAGGCACATTACGTGATATTACTGCTACCGGCTCCCCGATACAGAGCTTGTAGTGGTCTCAGCCTGAGTACTAGTGATGCTCTCACTTCCATATCACATAGCTGGTTACATAGTTGCCCTATTGATATATTTTATATACTGTATTTATTTGGCTTGAGTTATTCTTGTACCTTTCTATGTCCCCTGAGGACCTGGATCCGAATTATGTCCCCAGGTGTAGCGGAGGAGATCTATCCCGAGGTATACGGGACAGGAGCATACACTGGAGTCGTACCAGCACCAGAGGACGAGGTCGTGCCAGAGGATTTCTCCTTAGTATTGGCTTTATATACTCAGTTATTTCTGTTTCTAGTTACTTTATTTTCTGTCTCTTAGATTATTGTATTAAACTTATTCTCGGGTTGTTCCCCGAGACACTTTTTATTGAGACTTGTTATTGGATTATAATTCTTAGTTTATTTATTTTGACCATTTGATTTGTGTTTACCTCATGTGGATGAGATTAGATTTATACTGTGACCGGTATCGTAGACCTATTTATTGTTGTTTACAGCTTGAGTACACCCTAATGGGTCCATTAAATTGGGTTTGTCCATTGGTGTGTGATGTTGGTCAGTGCCACGTGGCTGGTCCCTCGGTATTTTAGGACTGGGGCATGATATGGTTTTTGTGGTGTCCCATGCAGGTCTACGACTAAATTATTTTGGTTTCAACTAAGGAACTGAGCAAGCCTGCGATAAAGATAGAATAAGTTATAGGATCTCATCCACTTGATTGATTCGTTCTTAACCTCTATATCGACTTTAAAATAATTTATTGACTTGCATCCTGCCTTGATTCTTTTGTACGCTTCTCATAGTTTATTTTGGATGCAGAGTAATAGATTCACAAGCATGCGACGAGACTTCCGCGAGAATACCACAAGTTGCAGTGATCACCTACGATGATGAAGTGACACCAGTAGGTGTAGGTCAATCAGCTCAACAAAGCCATCAAGCAGATCGACCTACCTCAAGATTTTGGCAAGATGATATTCCACCACCGCCGCAGTTTACTCCACAGATGCCTACCTTTCCACCAGGACAGCCTATGGATGGTCAACAAATATTCCAAATATTCTGCGCAATGATGCAAGCTCAACAGCAGATTCATCAAGAGGCTCAGTGTCACGAGGCAGAGAATATGAGAAATAGCATTGTGACTGCACTGGAGCAGGCGAACCTACCAGCTCGACGGCCATCGACGGGCTCTATCACCGATTTTCGCCAACTGAAGCCCCGCACCTTTTCAGGAAAGGAGGAGCCTACTGAAGTTCATGAGTGGCTCACAAACACTCAACATCAATTAGAAGCAGCTGAGCTTCCAAGAGAGCGTTGGATAATTGTCGTCCGGATACAGTTGACGGGCAATGCGCATCACTGGTGGCTATCTGAGGAGAGACGGCTCGGACCAGACCGAGTCACTTGGGAGGAGTTCTTCAGACTCTTTCAGGAGATATACATTTCATCTATTGCTCGATCAGAACTTTGGGACAAGTTCAATCGCCTCACTCAAGACAGTATGCTAGTGGAAGAGTATAATGCGGAGTTCATTCGTCTGAGTCGCTTTGCCCCTACCCTGATCCCGACAGAAGAGGAGAAGGCTGGGAAGTTCTTCGATGGACTAAACTTTGAGATACAGAGATTGATCGGATCTGTTGTACCTACTTTATACACGGACGTCCTTGCTGCAGCCCGAAGCATGGAGCGCGTCACCAGGAGAGAGTCCAGCCTTAAGCGACCATTCATATCAGCACTAGCCAGAGCACCACAAGGAGAAGCTACAAATAGACCTCACATGCACCAACCAAAGAGAGCATCTACACTACTAGCACTAGTCCTACCTTCTTGCCACTATTGTGGCAAGGCAGGCCATCTTGCCAAGGAATGCCGACATAAATTGGGATTATGCTTAGCTTGCAGATCCAATCAGCATTCAGTGAGGGATTTCCCTAAGCCTCAAGAGGAGCACCGATAGTAAATCGACAAGCTTCACCAGCATCGGAAGGATATCAGCCGAGGCCACCCTTGGTACCTCGAGCAGCACTCTTCCAGTAGGCCCAGCAACAGCAGAGGGCACCACCACAAGGACGCGGACAAGCTTATGCGATGACGATGGAGGACGCACAGACTCGTGGAGTAGCGAATACGCATAAGATTTAAGTTAATTATAGTTATCTATTCCTAGTGATGCTTTAGCACGTGCCTGTTAGATCATTTTCTTAGCCTTAAACCTGATATTTTGAATTTGTTAGTAAATGATACCCAAGCTGTAGATTTTTTGCTCTATCCAGATTCCTTTACACTTGAATTACTTATCTAGGAAAATATTTTCCTATGTGTTCTGCTTAATCCTCACCCCTTTTCCTTCGATTTGTCTTGATCATGATTATTTCTTGTGTCATGCTTTCAAACATGTTTTGCAACCGCGTCATCTCTTCTGATCGGTTATATTTTATTTTCTTAATTGCGAGTACGTAATTCTTTTAAGGTGGGTAGATTGTAACATTCTGTTTTTTTTATTTTTAAAAATAGATTCTCTGAATTTTTTCGGTAATTTTTAATTAATTATTAAAAATGTCCTTCAAGGATTAATATTTTTATGTATTAAATTAGGTATTAAAATATTACAAAAAATTATATTTTTGGTTGTATTATTAATTATTGGATGTTGTATAATTTTTCTAGAATTTATTGGGCTCAAAAACTATTTTAAATGGCTAAAATCTCCTATTTTAATTAAACCGGGTTGAATCGGGTTAAACTGGACCTAATTGAACCAAACCGAACCGGGCTAAACCCAACTGACCCAAACCCTAACCTAATGGGTCGGGTCTTACCCAACCCGAACCTGGCCTGACCCCCCTTACACAGAACCCCGATCCCCACTCCCCGCATCCCCCGTCTCGGCCACCCGCCCACGACCCCGCCCTCCGCGGCCGACCACCCCACGAACCTGACTCCGCGGCCACGTCCCCCCCCGTTCCGGCCTTCCCGCTCCACCGCCTCCCCTTTCATCTCCTATTTAAACCCATAATCGCCACCGCCATCTCCCCTTCATCCACCGCCACCACCCGAGCCTCCGCCGACGAGCTCCCCCAACGACCTCCGCCCCGACCTCCGACGACGATGACGAGCCCCCAGCGATCCCAGCGCCACCGCAGCGGCCCCCAGCAACCGCTGCCGCCGTGCCCCTCCGCTGTGCCTTGCTGCGCTGCCTCCTATCGCGACAGTGAACCACCGCGAGGTATACTCCTTTCCAGCCTTGTATCTCCCTGTACGGTGATCCAATTTCTGTTCTGTCAAATCCTACGCGTAGACCGCGTGACCCTCTCAAAACCCGTGTAACTCGTTCGGGGTATCGCGTCATGTGTCGGTCGCAAACTGCGACGCAAAAACAGGAAAAAAACCTATTTCTGAAAATTCAAAAATTGTCCCAAACTCGCAAGTTCACGACCGTTTTGCGTACAACATGTTAACTATTTCTAAAATCCACTTGAACAGTAATTTAGACCTTATAACCAAGTTTTAAAACCCTATTTTAGTTTAATTTATGGTGTTGTAGATTATGATTTATTCGTGGGTGAAAATGACAAAAAACTTGGTTTTTGAAACCCAAAATTTCTCGAAATAGGGTGCGTCCCGCTAAACGAGGCGACTTCGTCATGTGCGACTTGTACCGAAAGATGCGTATCGTTAATGCGGATGTGTAGGATTTCGTGAAAGTTGATTTAGATGTGCGTGCACACCGGAATTAACACATATCCGTCGAAAATATCTTGTATCGGGCTTGTTCTGAAACTCGTTGTAGTTTCGTGTGTGCTCATCGTTTCGCAACAAAACTTGCGCCATTGGACTCGTAGCGTTACGCTGGTCCTGTGACCCATGTTTGGTTCGATTCTGAGAACGTTGACGAAACCCCGTATTGTGGGCCCTACGGCTCTACTTGACGGACGAATTTGTGACCGGCTCATCGGAATCCAGTTCTGGACATTCCGTTGGGTTCATATCATCATTTTGGACATATAGACACTAACTTTGACGAATTTGGAGAACTTTATCTCTGGCACATTTTTTGATGCGAAGTGGGCCACATGTGGACTCCGCTTTGACCAGAAACGGTCAATCTTGCCCCTGTGTCCAAATTAGACTTATGGACTGACAATTCTAGCTATTTGATGTCTTCTGAGAATGATGGTAATGCTTATTTCAGCATCCAGAGGCGTTCCTGAAGATTTTGTTGTTACCGGAGCAACTGTTGGAGTTCAAACCCCAGGCAAGTGTACCTTGCCATACTTGCAGTAAATTATTTCATATTATTCTCTTGATCTATTTCTGTGATATATATGTTCAATCTAGGACCGTGAGATATTGCTTAGCGTCCGAATAATATTCGGGTGCCAACGCCATACGCGGAGTTGTGTAACATCACCTAGAGATGGATATCGCGATCCTATATATTTTCGTGCTTACATTATCAAGTACGTCATACCACAGGACACCTGACACTATTCATGAGATAGAATCTTCCTGAGTCATCCATGGTGATTCTGTATAGGCTACAAAATTTGTGACATAGACTTTATATATACCCATAGCTACCATATGACTTGCTGCATTATATATGATCTTGCGTGACATGGACATGAGACGTCGTAGATATGAGACGTGTGATTACATTGGGTGGGGAGAGACACACAGGCTACAGGCTGATTTTATATATATATTTATTATTGTGAGGTCATAGACTCTACATCAGAGCTAGGCACATTACGTGATATTACTGCTACCGGCTCCCCAACACAGAGTTTGTAGTGGTCTCAGCCTGAGTACTAGTGATGCTCTCATTTTCATATCACATAGCTGGTTACATAGTTGCCTTATTGATACATTTTATATACTATATTTATTTGGCTTGAATTATTCTTGTACCTTGCTATGTCCCCTAAGGACCTGGATCCGGATTATGTCCCGAGGTGTAGCGGAGGAGATCTATCCCGAGGTATACGGGACATGAGCATACATTAGAGCCGTACCAGCACCAGAGGATGAGGTCGTGCCAGATAATTTCTCCTGAGTATTGGCTTTATATACTCAGTTATTTCTGTTTTTAGTTACTTTATTTCATGTCTCTTAGATTATTGTATTAAACCTATTCTCGGGTTGTTCCCTGAGACACTTTTTCTTGAGACTTGTTATTGGATTATAATTCTGAGTTTATTTATTCTGACCATTTGATTTGTGTTTACCTCCCGTGGATGAGATTAGATTTATATTGTGAACTGTATCGTAGACCTATTTATTATTGTTTACAGCTTAAGTACACCCTAATGGGTCCATAAAATTGGGTTTGCCCATTGGTGTGTGCTGCTGGCCAGTGCCATGTGGCTAGTCCTTCGGTATTTTGGGACTGGGGCGTGACAGTGGGTGGCTATGATGAACTTGTCTTTGCTTAGCCAGCACACTTAAAATATGGATGTTTTATGCTAGTCGCTAGGTGAATCACCCCCTGCATGCTAATAAGAATACAACGCACCTAGCTAAGGGAATAATCCCAACTTGTATTGCTTGTACTAGAACATGGAAATAAAATATTGCTTATAATCAGACCCTTGCATGCTACCTTTGCCTTGTGCAACTAGACTCTGCTATGCCTCGAGTAGAACGATATGTATATGCTCTTTTTAGTGCACTGTTCACTTGATTATACTGCATGACCCTAGATTATGTCGCTCGGGAAGTCCCTTACGGTTTCACTCATCGGCTTACCTTCGGGCCCGAGCCAACGTGAATGCTTAAGTTATCTTATGAATGCAATCTTGCCTGCTTATATGTTAACTTGTATTTATTGCCTCGTTTCAATGCTTGTTGCATAAACTATGCCTCGATCGTATAACACTGTGGATGTCATGCATTCATCTAGTTCTCCTTGGAAGACTATCTAATAGTCGTTCCGTGCAAGTATGAACCTAAAAGTATCCGGGACCGTTGGGTCACCAAGGCAGTCCCCGAACAAGGGGAATGCATCAAGGCAAGTTTTTTACTGAACGAGAATCATGTTAAGCAATTCAAGAAATACAGCTCATGGAGCAATACTCGTTCAGAGCAAAATCAGGATTCAAGCATCTCGTGTATCTCGTATTCTCGTATATCTCGTGAAATTGGAAGACCAATAATTGCATGTCGCGGACAACTCAGAAACGAGGTACAGTTCCACGGACGGTCACCGGGGCACTGGGACCGATCCGATCCGAATGAAACTTCTGGTTTAGTCTATTGTTCTGGACGGGATGGCTTGCAACGCACCTTATTCTTTTGTTGCATTCTATCATCGTCATGACTATGTTCTATTATGGCTATGCCAGCGACTCATGTTCATATAGATAAGCCATCCTTGCTTAGCGGCTATCCGCGTACGAGTTATTGCATCGGATCATGAATATCGGAAATGCCTGAACGATCATGGATATAAGATACTTGCACATTAATTGAATACTTCAACATCATATGCAACACACCTGATATTTTGTGTATCTCGTCCACCCGAAACACAGTCCCGCTCATAATAATTGGGTTTGCATATATTATTGCCCTTGAATGTTTATATACGCTCGTGCTTGAATTAACTTGGTTTGCCTTGGACAGGGAAGGACAAATGGTAAGTTGGTAAGTCTCGCCGTGTTCCTCTTATATCGCACGGCGTACTGCCACACGAGTTAGGCTATTCAATCTTTGCCATAAAACTGATCCTAAGGCAACTAGAAAGACAACATAATAGTTGGTGCACGGAACCTATATTACGTATTTGGATTTGTCGAGCGGGCGAGTAGCCTCCCCACCAGTGCATTCATGTACTGATAATCTACCAAATTGTTTGCAGGGTACGGGAGAACCTCATTCGGTGCAGATGCCTCCTTCGTGCGTGCTAAGGCATGGAGTTCACTCTGGAGCCTCGGAGCATTGCGTCCAGAACTGAAGACATATACAAGACATAATATTGGAACATCGTCTGTACATCATTACACAAATGTAGCCACTTGGCATACTTTTACTATTTAAGAGAGAGAGGCTTGAGTGACTTGTAATCTCGGCTATACGCCACCTGTAACACTTATTTCAATATCAATAAAGAGTTATTTTACTTCTATATTTGTGTTATTTAAAGCTTCCGCTATTAACGACTCAGTGAACTTGTTACCAATCGCTTATGCGTTTATAATTCTGTTGTACTCGGACAATATGTACGACTCTGTGGCTTAGACCTTTTACCGCCAACCAATAAACCACGGCCTTGTACGGGCATGGCTCACGCTCGTGCGGCATCACGCCCAGATGGGCCAAAGTGATCGTCCCGCATGAGTGCTGGTGCGGTAATTCTCACTTAGCGGGGACGACCGATTAGCCTGCGGGAGATCGGGGCGTGACATAAATAGTATATTCTATAGTCAAAATGTTATACATATCTCACAGTATTAATAGAATTGTACAATAAATAACTAGTAATGTCACAAGTCTAAATGGATAGTATATTCTACAGTCAAAATGTAATACATGTCACAAGTCCAAATGGATTTATTTTATTTTCAATCATCTTTAGAAAATTTATCTTGTTAATCTTTCTCGCCCTCCTCTTCCTCCTAAACTTTACCTCTTCGTCTTCGTCTTCCTCTTCGGATAATTTTACCTCTTCTACATTATTAGTCGTGTAATGAGTAACTTTCGTTGAGTCAACATCTACAATATTTGTTATAAGAGGTAGCTCGTCCTTCTAATAAGCTATTTCGTCAACTTCAAAGATATTTTTAGCTTTAGTCTTGCAACTATTTTTCGTGGAATCAAGATCTAGGAAGTTGTCTCTGACCGGAGCATTTGTTGACTTGAACTAAACCCATTCACACAGTAACTTGGACATATTTTGACCTTAGATCCGGTTATCACCAGATTAGGGTGAAAAAGGAAGATATCCCAAAGACGACCTTCAGGACTAAGTATGGACATTATGAGTTCCTAGTAATGCCGTTTGGTTTAACCAACGTACCCGCCGTATTTATGAGTTTGATGAACGGAGTCTTCCATCAGTACTTGGATAAGTTCGTGGTGGTATTCATTGATAATATCCTAGTCTACTCCAAGAACCACGAAGAGCACGAGGAACACCTCAGAATTGTGCTGGAAACTTTGAGAAGGGAGAAGCTGTATGCCAAACTCAGCAAATGTGAGTTCTATATGGACAAGGTGCCATTCTTAGGGCATATTATCCCGGGTGAAGGACTGTCTGTGGACCCAGAGAAGGTCACTGCTATAGAAACCTGGCCTACCCCTACCTCGGTTGCGGAAGTGAGAAGTTTTCTTGGACTTGCTGGGTATTACCGGCGGTTCGTAGAAAATTTTTCAAGGATCGCAGAACCTATGACTAAGCTGACACGGAAGGATCAGGAGTTCATATGGACGGAAGAATGCCAGAATATCTTTGAAGAATTGAAGAGGCGTCTAACAACAGCACCAGTCTTGACTCTTCCCTCAGGGTCAGGAGGTTTTGTTGTTTATAGTGATGCGTCTGGTAGTGGACTAGGTTGTGTCTTGATGCAGCATGGCAAGGTTATCGCTTATGCATCGAGGCAGTTGAAGGTCCATGAGAAGAACTACCCAATGCACGACCTGGAGCTAGCTGCAGTGATTTTTGCATTGAAGATCTGGAGACATTATCTGTATGGAGAGAAGGTCGAAATATTCACTGATCATAAGAGCTTGAAGTATGTTTATACACAGAAGAAGCTCAATATGAGGCAAAGGCGTTGGCTTGAGTTGATGGTGGACTTTGACATTGATCTGCAGTACCACCCGGGGAAAGCAAATGTTGTAGCCGACGCCCTCAGCAGAAAACCCTCGGCTTATTTCTTAACGGAGCATCCTCAGCTATTACAAGACTTGCAAAATCTTCAGATAGAGGTTGTTCTACCTGGACAAAATGGTTTTCTGGCTAACCTCAAAGTGAAGTCATCACTGGTGGAGAGAATCAAAGAAGCTTTGCCTAATGATGCCAGATTCTGAAGGCTGAGAGAGTGAACAGAAGCAGGCCTGCAGACGGGACTTCGCATCCACGAGGATGGGACATTAAGGTGCGGAAATTGCTTATATGTCCCAAATGGAGAATTAAGGCAGGAGTTGATGACGGAAGCACATAGCTCCATATACTCGGTTCATCCAGGAGGAACCAAGATGTACCGGGACTTAAGACAATATTACTGGTGGCATGGAATAAAAAGGGAGATTGCCCGATTTGTGGCAAAATGCTTAGTCTGCCAGCAGGTGAAGGCCGAGCACCAAAGGACTGCAGGTATGTTGCAGCCACTTTTCATCCCTGAATGGAAGTGGGAGCATATTACCATGGACTTCGTCACTGGATTTCCAAGAAGCCCTAGTGGAAAGGATGCAGTATGGGTCATCGTGGATCGGCTCACTAAGTCGGCTCACTTCTTGCCATTTAGAGTCGGACAATCCACAGAAGTACTAGCCGACATGTATATGCGACAGATCATAAAATTACATGGAGTGCCGGTTAGTATTGTATCAGATCGAGACTCGAGATTTATATCTCACTTCTGGCGAAGCATGCAAGAGAGTCTCGGCACCAGGCTCAAGTTCAGTACTGCCTATCATCCCCAGACAGATGGCCAATCAGAGCGCACAATTCAGATCCTGGAAGATATGCTGCGATCATGTATACTGGACTTTGGAGGATTTTGGGAAGATCATCTGCACTTAGTGGAGTTCTCCTACAACAACAGCTATCAGGCAAGCATTCAGATGGCACCTTTCGAGGCGTTGTACGGAAGGAAGTGCAGATCGCCGATATGCTGGAGTGACGTTGGCGAACGTATATTACTGGGTCCAGAGTTGGTAACGGAGACAGTGGAGAAAGTAAAACAGATTCAGAACCATCTCCGTGCAGCCCAGGATAGACAGAAGCATTGGGCCGATGCGCACAGACGACCCCTGGAGTTCAAGGAAGGAGAGCATGTATTTTTGAGGATCTCGCCCACTAGAGGTACTATCAGATTTGGCAGCAGAGCAAGTTAAGCCCAAGGTACATTGGGCCATTCGATATCTTGGAGTGCATTGGTGAGGTGGCTTACCGTCTTGTATTACCTCCATCCTTAGAGGGAGTGCATGATGTATTCCACGTCTCACAACTGAGGAGATACGTGACGGACCCAAGTCATATAGTTGATCATTCTGAGATTTTGGTGGGACCTAACCTGAGATACGAGGAGCAGCCAGTGGGTATACTCGACACCAGTGAGAAGACACTGCGAGGGCAGACAATCAGACTGGTTCGGGTAGCTTGGAAACAGCACTCTCCTGGCGAATCAACCTGGGAGCGAGAAGATGTTATGCGCCAGCGTTATCCACACTTATTTGCTGATGCAGGTAAAACCTGAGCAATCTTTAAATTCTGTAAATCTTGCCTTTATAGTTTATCCTTCGATTGCGAGGACGCAATCCTCTTAAGGGGGGTAGATTGTAAACACCCTAAATTTTTACATTATTTTTTTAAAATCAATTTTGGGAATTTTCTGCAATTTTCTGGAATTTACATAGGTTCTGTGCTGATTTTATAATTTTTTAATTACTAATAACTAATATTAAAATGTGATGAAAATATAATTTTATGGTGTAAAATAGAAAACCGGACTTAGTGTAATTTTCTGGGATTTTATTGGGCCTCAGACCTATTTTTAAAAGCCTAAAAACTATTTTTCTAATTAAATAATTAATTATTAGTTATTATTATTATTATTATTGCTGTTATTATTTTTTTAGTTTTTGGGCCCGGCCCGGCCTAGTGGGCCGAGCCCATTATAGCAGCCCAGCCCACAAACCGGACTAGTGGGTCGGGCGGGTCCGCCCAACCCGGATCCGCCGCCCGACCCGACCCGCATCTCTTTCTCCTCTCTCCTCCGCTGTGCGACCGGGTCGCCCGCGCCACCGCCGGAAAGTGCGCCGCCTCCGCCGGGGGAGGCCACGTCCTCCCCTCCCACCGCCAGAACCGGCCACCCCCTCGGCCACGACCCCTCCCCCAGCCCTTATTTAAACCCCTCTCCCCCGTTCTCCTCCTCCGCCTCATTCCCCTACCCTCTCGCCGGAGCCCTAACCCCGACCTCCCTCTAGCCGCCGATCTCCTCCTCGTCGGCCAGCGACCTCCAGCGGCCAGCCCCTCTCCAGAACCACCCTCCTCCTCCTCTCTCTTCCCCGCAACAGACCCCCGACGCCGCCCCGGCCGTTCGAGAGCCGCCCGAGCCCTGCGCCGCCGACCCCCGCCGCTCCGGTGCACCGCCGCCCTAGCCAGCACCGCCCTCAGCCTCCTCCGGCCGCCGCGGCTCCACCAGACCCTAACCCTAGGTTTTCGACCGTGTCGGACACGTGTCGGACACAGTGAATCTCGGTTTTTAAGGCCCAGTTCAGGTACCCGTAACTTCTTGCTCGTAGCTCGGATTTTGATTCTGTAAATTGTATTGCGAAGCCTGTATGACCCTCTTGGTGCCTGGACAAACCGCTCGGGACATCGCGTCCTGTGGTGATCGCACAACGCGATCCAAAAACAGGAAAAACCAGACCCTGTTTTACCCGGAACTGAGTACGCCCCGCCAAACGGGACGACTTGGTCGCGTGCGGTCTTCACAGATGCATGCGTCCCATCGATACGGACGTGTGGGATTTCACGAAAGCTGATTCGGGTGTGCGTGTACACCGGAATCAACGCGTATCCGCGGACATCGCCCCGTATCCGCCTTTTCTGCAATTCATCCTAACTTCGTACACACACG
The DNA here is from genome assembly GCA_036927795.1 of Iris macrosiphon. Lineage (NCBI taxonomy): Eukaryota > Viridiplantae > Streptophyta > Magnoliopsida > Asparagales > Iridaceae > Iris > Iris macrosiphon. The sequence goes on along the minus strand of JAYESA010000004.1, from coordinate 36,879,789 downwards.
TCAGATCGAGACGAAACTTACGCCATCGGACTCATAGCAATACGCTGGTCCTGTGGGTCAAGTTTGGTTCAATTCTGAGAACGTTGACGAAATCACGTGTCGTGGGCCCCACAGGCCCCGCTCGACGGGCAATTTCGTGATCGGCTCATCGGAATTCAAATATAAAAGTTTCATTGGATTCGTATCAGCATTCCTGACCTGTTGACACTAAGTTTGGTGAATTTGGAGATCGTTGACCCTGACACATTTTTCGGTGCAAAGCGGGCCCACCGGTGGACCCCGTTTTGGCCGAAATTGCCGTTTTTGCCCTTGTCTCCAAATTGGACCCAAGGACAGGCGTTCCTAGCTATTTGACACCTTTTGAGCGTAATGGTACTATTTATTTCAGCTTTCGGAGACATCTCTGGAAATTTTCGAAACCAGGACCTAAGTGGAATTCAAATATCAGGCAAGTGCACCTTGCCAAACTTGCAGTCTTTATTTTCATAATTTCTGTAATATTACTTTGCTGGATGTCTTGTATAAATTTATATAAACTTGTTTAAACTGCTTAACCTAGGAAACGTGTGACGTACCTAGTGTCCGATCATAGTCGGGTGCCAACACCGTACGCGGTGTTGGGTACGTCATTTAGAGATGGATTTACGATACCCTTTACTCTTGTACTTGACCTATCAAGTACCCTACAACCCAGGACACTTGACACTGTACATGGACAGAATCTTCCTGAGATATTCGTGGTGATTCTGTATAGGATACAGGACTGGACAGAGATATTTTATTTATGGATATTATGACTGTTGTATTAGTTATAATCCCGCTGACATGGACATGAGACGTTATGGTCATGGCTTGCGTGATTACATTGGGTGGGGAGAGACACACAGGCTACAGGCTGTTCTATATATATATCTACTATTATTGTGAGGTTATAGACTCTCCAGCAGAGCTAGACCCTTTACGTGTTATTGCTGCTACCGGCTCCCCGACACAGAGCTTGTAGCAGTCTCAGCCCGAGTACTAGTGTTGCTCTCATTTGCATATCACGTAGATGGTTACATAGTTTATCCTGCTGTTTCAATTAATTTAATTGTACTGCTTTTATTTAGCTTATTTTATTTTGTGCCTTGCTATGTCCACTAAGGACCTGGAATGGATTATGTCCCCAGGTTTAGCTGAGGAGCAGTATCCCGAGGTATACGGGACCGAAGCTGAAGCTATTGCTGGAGCAGAACCAAACACTGAAGACGAGGTGACTGCCGAAGACTTCTCCTGAGTGCCTGTTCCAGTACTCAGTATTTATTTCATGTTTATCTCTTGTTCCTGGCCTATAGAGCCAGTTTATTCAGACATAAGTCGGATTGTTTCTCCGACTGACTTGCTGTGATTATTGTGGCAACTTATTTCCATTTCATTATGCAGTTTATTCTTTATCTTTATGGATGAGATTAGTGTAACTTGTGGTAGTAGACCTTATTTACAGCTTAAGTATGCCCTGATGGTTCCATTAAATTGGGTTATCCATCGGTGCGTACTGCTGGCCATTGCCACGCATCTCCAGTCCCTCGGTATTTTGGGACTGGGGCGTGACAATGGGGTGGGGAGAACAACAAGTACCGCATTTGGGCTCCTTTGCACTTTCCTTTTATGTAACCCGTACGCTCCGCTGGAGATACGCGATCGTGATGACCCCTATACTACTTGGCGGCCTTTGTCGTTCAAAAGATGACATGCTTTGTAGGCTCATGGTTCTCCGAGAGAATTATGCCAATCCCATTTTATGGCCAGATAGCCCACTTGTTAGAAAGTTGTTCTCAAACTGCATTCACATAGATGGTTAGGCGACCCCATTGGATATTTATTTCAGTACTTTATTGGCATGCTTCTATGTATCTTGTTATGTCCCTCTGAGGACCTGGTCCCTTTCCAGGTGTAGATGTTCATGAGTATTCGCAGGAGCGCAGATCCGGACTTGCTACGTATATTGCGAGGAGGTCTTCTTTTCGAGCCCCGTGATTGTTAGCTGATATTCTTATATTGTGTTTGTTGTGTTGCACTTATATATTCGAGTTGGTAGTGGATTTGTTTCCATCCAACTATTATCTTTAGATACTTTATATTGAGATCTAGTTTCATAGATATTGGTTATTTATTAATATTTGATTTTCTGTGGATGAGATTTAGTTATACCCTATGACTTGTGATAGTTATACCACTTATGAATTGTTATTCATATTACAGCGTACGTATGGGTTTTGGTTTCCATATATTAGAGTGCCATAACCATGCGGCTGGCATGCTTATGTGTCCTAGTCCTAAGTATTTTGGGGCTGGGGCGTGACACTAACATACTAAAAAAATACAAAGGTCCACATCTATAATAGCAAGTTAAAACCCGATATGATATGATAAACACAGTTCTACTTTACGTAAGTCTAAATCATCCATTTATAATTTCATGTTCTACAACAAGAAGTTACAAAATGGGATCACTCTCTTATTTATCTTGGCTCGTTTCTTTTATTAGCATACAACAAAACTCATAGTATATAGAACTAAACATGCAATGTTCCATTCATTATTGTGAAGGTAAAGGAGATAAGGATCAAGACTATCCACCCGAAGAAATACCTATCTGCCTCGACCAAGCAGACCTCTGCATAATCCTCTGAATGAACCCAAGTCCAAACGACCCTTCGAGCCAACAAACCATCTCAATGCACCAAGCAGAACTGGACATTATACTTGGGTTCCACTACATCAGGCACACCCTCTCCGTGTTTTTCTCGAGTAAAATAATCCCCTTCATAGGTTGCACATTCTTACCCTAGCATGCTACCCGCTGTAGTCCTATAGGAGCCATCACTGCTCGTTGACACACACACACACACACACACACACACACACACACACACACACACACATATATATATATATATATATATATATATATATATATATATATATATATATATATATATATATATATATCCAACGACCTCTAGCTCAAGTGGCTAGTGTGGGGGCAAAAGACCCGTAGGCGATGTTTGAATCCCAGTGGAAGCAATCATAGATAATTATTTACCTCTTATATAAAATTCAACCATAATTATATATATATAATGCTATAGAACCATATGGGTGGTTTGGTTTCATAATATGAAACCACCCTGTGTTAAATGGGTTGGATTAGATTTGAGTGGGTGAGATTAAAATGTGTGAACCCCACCACCTTTTAATCACAACCACCCAATCCAAATCCAACAAATGTAACATACGGTGATTTTAGATCATTTATATATATATATATATATATATATATATATATATATATATATATATATATATATATATATATATATATATATTATGGTTGAATTTTGTTTGGGTAGCTCTAAGTGCAATTCTACTTGCATTTGCATCCCAATACTTAAGTACATAGTTTACAAAATTAAATTACAAACTTGTGATAAGATTACCATAATTTTAGTTACAGGGTATTAACATATGGGTACCTTCAAACACATATATTTTACTTCTATGATTTATATATTTTATTAATTATATTGCAACATAAAATATAAGGATACAAATGACAACCTTCTCGTCAATTGTCCTTATGGACCCGCAGAGAATTTGGACCAAAAAATAAAGTTACTAAGGAAAAAGTCGATAAAATATTTATAAAATTGCTATCTAAGCATTTCTCATATTTAGCTAATATACATTTATATATTTATATACTATATAAATGTATTATGAATACTCTCTACAAACCTTATTCGAGTATGATAATTTCGTACGAATCTAGTTAGAATACAATAATATTGTTTGTATGTTTGATTGTAAATATATTGACAAATATTTAATTCATGACACTTTTTTTTCCATAACCAAATAAATTATAAACAAACCAAACCTCAACTATTAGGTTTTGTATATATTTTTTTGACTACATGCAAAATTTTATCCTGTCTAGGAGGAAAGCTTGTTACGAGAGATTACATATTTCCAATAAAAATTGTTAGATAAAATTTTTTTTTTGTAACATCGATCAATAGAATTCTTCATTACAATGAATCAAATAACCATAACTTGTAATAACTAACACACCATATTTTAAGCTTTTCTAATTTTGAAATAGGAAAGAACGACTATCATTACATATTTTGAAGGGAATGTGTCATACAAACATGAAATCATAGTACCTTCAAATTTTTTTAATAACCATATAACATCTTCGATTATATAATGGAAGTAGTGTGTTTCATGACATAACTTTTGAGTGTGTAAGAGAACTTGCTCAAAAATCAGCCGGATGATTTCATATTATGAAATCAATATATGTAAAAATCGTTGGATTCATATTGTAAGGATGAGATTACACTTGTATGGTTAGAGCATCTACTTAAAAGATACATGTGTAATCTCATCCTTGCAATCCAAATTCAACGGGTGGTTCCATAATATGAAACCATCCGGCTAATTTTAGAGCATCTCTTATATATATATATATATATATATATATATATATATATATATATATATATAATTTCTACCTACCCCCCTAACCCACACTAACTACCCGGATAGCCACCCGGCCCCCCAACCCCCTAGGCTCCTAACGCGGGGTTCGAACCCCGCCTTACCCGCCCAATGTACCATGACCTTATCAGTAGGCAATATACACACACACACACATACACACACACACACACACACACACACACACACGTTCACGACGTTGCACGTATCAAAAAAAAAGTATGATATTATTTAAAATTAGATAAAAACTTAAATTATATTAGAATATTTTATATATGAGTTGAATATATTTTAATTATAATTTGTTATAAATTTTTTTTTAAAATTTTGGATATGTGTTTAATTAGATATTATCATGTAGTTAGTTTAAATATAATTTAAAATTTAAATATATTTTAGGATTTTTTGTATGTTCATGTGTTTTAAAAAAATTCAACTACCAGAGATAAAAACATATGCGGTAGTTTTATATATATATATATATATATAAATAATTTATGATATACATACGACTTCGATGGCTCATTTTTGAGCCGTTTATAAGCCTTACACAAACACACTAGCGTAAAAAAATGTTAAAATAAATTTAAATATAAAATTATTATAAATACTGTCATTCCTAGGAATCTAACTCAAGCAACCAAGAAAAATACCTCCAAACTTAACCACTTGAGTTAGAATTGTTTATTTGTAAATAAATAATATTAGATAGTTAAATAATGAGTTATTTAAAAAAAAGAGTTAGTGGAGTATTTACAAACGGCTTAGACGGCTCAAATTTTAAGCCTCATTATAAGAGTAATAGTAATATGCACATGCATTGCACGTGTGTAAAAAATATATTGTAAAAAAATTAAACATAAATTTATTATAAAAAATATCATTCTTAGGAATTAACTCAAACAATCAAGGAAAATGCCTCCCACCTTAACCACTTAAGTTAGAGTTATTTAGTTATAAATATATCATATTAGATAGTTAAATGCTTGGTTAAGTTTTTTTTAAATAATTAGTAGAGTATTTAGATAGTTATTTAGTTATCTTCTTCTTCTTCTTAGGCGTGCACAAGGCCTTCAATGTGCAACCGGAAGCACAGTTGACGTCATTGTGTGAGTGAAAAGAATTGCAACTATGTTGCAGAATTTAAGACTTAGTCCATTCTTGTATCATGCTGTTATTTTGACCCATGCATGAAGATTCAAGTCGAAACGATATCTATCCTAATATATGATGGACAATCACTGTGAGGAACGTTCAACCCATATATTGAGATATGTGGGAGATTGTTGGTGTTTTTGTCTTTGGACTATGAAAGATAGTCCTACATTGGCTATACCACCAAATGAGTATATCAATATAATGCTTTGCTTGTGTTAAGGTGTGCACATGGAGTGTGGTGATGCACATAGGTGCCATGTGGGAGTATTTTATTAGGATGAAGAAGGATTAACTCCTTAATGAAAGCATTTATGCTTTTTGTCATTCTCTTGGAATTTTCCATAGGAGCTAAGCCCCAAAGAGGCTTAGCGACTCGGACTCGGGCTCAGGGGCGCAAAGTGGCACTTTGTTGGCACACTTTGCACTTAGCACATCAGCATCGGCGCATCCGCTTGTGCGCATTTGATGCGTGGCCGCATGGGCTGCCGTATGCATTGTCGCATGAGCTGCGGCTTGCGCTGTCGCATGCGCTGCTGCGGATATATTTAAATGGTTATGGAAAGATATGGTCTGTTATTCAGATGCATTTTTTGTGGGATTTGAATTTAATTCGTGCCTACCTTATAGGGATTTATAATTAATATGTTCCTATCTTTCCGTAACTGTTGGGCGACTAGGGTTTTTACCCTCTCTCTATAAATACTCTCTTCGTGCCTCTTTGATGACTTACTTCAAAAATTAGGAGACGAAGAGAGTTGTTGCTGCCGCCACCATTGGAGTCCAGTGAGTTTGTGCGAGTCTAGACAGAGGTGACATCGAGGGAGCAGATCGTGTGGGGCGAATCTTGCTTTGAGCAACGGTGATCTTTATCATCCCAGCAAGCAAAGTCTCATCTTCTTCTTCTTCTTCTTCTTCTTCTTCTTCTCTTCTGTGAGTTGTATTTCTGTTATGTCCGTTTGCAACTGCGATTGCAAGGAAGAACGATAATATAGTTTTCTCTGATTCTTTTATTATCTTGTTTCAAGTTGTAATCGGATCCTATATATTATCTTCTTGTTGGATCGAGAGATATCAGGAAGAAAACTCTTATGTGAACCCTTGATCTCGAATTCAACTTCTGGTTATACCATCTTTGATTAAGTCTCAGAAATAACAAATATTTTATTTTTTGTGTTTCAAAATTTGAACTTAAACATTAAGACACTACTCTTACAATTAGACGTGAAAACGGTTCAAAATTGAACTGTCTAAATCGTTTATAAATACTCCACTAACTTTTTTTTAAATAACTAATTATTTAACTATCTAAAATTATTTATCTATAAATAAACAATTTTAACTCAAATGTGAGATATTTTTTTGATTGTTTCGATTTCGAGGCCTAACAATATTTATAATAAATTTTTAACAATTTTCTTTTAAGTACGTGCACTTACAATGTACGTGCTACTGGTGCATAATATTCCCACACAAAAATGAGTGAGAATCTCTGTTGTTAATGGGCCTCTACCCGAACCACGTAACATTCCAATTTCTTTCCATTTTCTAGGGTTCCCACTCTTTCCCCCAACAGAACTCAAAATCCCCAAATTTTCTTCGTCGAAAACCCTAATTTCCATGTCTCCGGCTACTAAACCCTCCGCCGCCGCCGGCTCCTCCGACCGCAACCATCGTCCTCCGTCGAAAGACTCCGACGAGTCCCTCTCCTGCGATCTATGGGTCAACAATCTCCCACCCGACACCTCCGGCTCCGACCTCATGGAGGCCTTCTCCGCCTTCTCCCCGCTTGACGCCACCCCCTCCCCCTTCCCGCGCACCTACGCCTTCCTCCACTTCCGCTCCCCCTCCGCCGCGAAGGCCGCCAGGGACTCCCTCTCCGCCGCCCCCTTCCGCGGAAAGCCGATGCAGATCGACATCGCCCGCCCGCCGAAGCAAAGCAAGCGCCTTTGGGTCGGCGGTCTCGGCCCCGCCGTCGCCGAGCGGCTCCTCCAGCAGAAGTTCTCCAAGTTCGGAAAGATCGAGGACTTCGTCCTCGTGCGCGACCGAAATTCCGCTTTTCTGGACTTCGGGAGCGCCGAGGAGGCCGCCTCGGCCAAGAGGGAGATGGACGGGAAGAGGGTTTCGGGCGTGGAGATCCGGGTCGACTTCCAGAGGCCGTTCCAGTGGTCGAGAGGGAGCAAGAGGCCGCTTCCTCCCCCACTGCAGCTGCCGCCGCCTCTGCCGCAGAGGGGTGCGCCGCCGAGCAACACGCTCTGGGTTGGGTACCCGCATTCGGTACGCATGGACGAACAAATGCTTCATAACGCAATGATTTTGTTCGGTGAGATCGAGCGGATCAAGAGCTTTCCGGAGAGGCATTATTGTTTCGTCGAGTTCAGGAGTGTCGACGAGGCCCGACGTGCCAAGGAGGGCTTGCAGGGGAGGCTTTTCGGTGACCCGAGGATACAGATTCTGTTCTCTCGCAGCGATTTTGCTCCAGGCAAGGATAGTGCACCGCTGCTTCCCGGATTCCCGGGGCAGAGGCCGGAGATGATGTTCGATCCTAGGGGTCGTTTGCTTCCTCTTCCTCCTCCTGGTGGGATGCCGGGGATGAATATGTTCCCAAGGCCGTATTTGCCGCAAGGGTTTGATCCCGATTTTGGCGGGCCAAATTGGGTAAGGCTGCCCCCTGGTCCGGGCATGATTCCATCTTCTTCGGGAATTCGACCTGGTATTGGGCCAATTTGGGATGATGGATTCGATATGAGAGAGCCGAAGAGGTCAAGAATTTATGATGATGAGCCTTACCATGGAAGAAGGTTGGATGACGAACCTGTCCATCATGACCCCGGCCGGGTGCGTAGATCTCCCGATATCGATCACGTGTGGCGTGGGATTATTGCGAAAGGCGGGGCTTACGTCTGCCAGGCTCGGTGTGTGCCGATAGGAAAGGGACTCGGCTTTACGTTGCCTGAAGTAGTCAATTGCTCCGCGAGAACTGATTTGGATGTGCTCGCGAAGCATTATGCCGAAGCCATTGGTTTTGATATTGTCTTCTTTATTCCGGACAGCGAGGATGACTTCGCCTCTTACACCGAGTTTCTGCGGTATCTGGGTCATAAGAGCCGGGCTGGAGTTGCGAAGTTTGATGACGGGGCTACGATGTTTTTAGTGCCACCTTCTGATTTCTTGACCCATGTTCTGAAGGTATCTGGTCCGGAGAGGCTTTATGGTGTTGTTTTAAAGTTACCGCAGCAGCAGCTGATGACTGCTACTCCACAACGGCAGCAAGCTGCTGCTCTGCCACCGCCCCATTATGGGGAGCAGCAGAGGGGGTCTATTTCACAAGATGGCTATGGTTACGTTCCTCAGGACGAGGATCCAGATTTCAGAACGGATTCTGGTAGTAATATGCGTGAGAACTCAATCTCTCGTGCATGGGATGGAGAAGAACCACGTGGTGATGTACCTTGTGCCGTGCCATTGGCATCCCATGACTATGAAAGAAATCCCGAAGCTACTTCACAAGTTGGAGTCTCTTTGACCCCCGAACTTATTGCAACTCTAGCTTCTTTAATACCTTCCAACAATCAGTTCTCGGCTGCTGGGAATATTCAGACGCCCACCAGCTCTGCTGCTAGGTCATCGTCTGCGATGAATGATTCATCGATATTTGCTCAAGGGTGGAGCCAACAAGATCAAGTAACCTATTCTGGTACTCAATTAGAAATGACGAATAATACACATCAACAACCACAGCAACATCAAGAGTTTGGGGGACAGCAGCAGCAGCAGCAGCAGTCACAACAATTTAGCCATCAATACGGTAACCAGCCACCACACATATCTCAGTACCCAGCATATGGTAGTACACAAGGTGAAGACATTGGTTTAAACATGCCTCAAACTTCTTATGGATCTTATATTACCCATGAAACAATACGTGCACCAGATACTGGTGTTGTGTTCAACCAGCATCTCCAGTATCAGTCAGCCCCTACTAATGCATCCGCTGAGGGTCAAGCCAGAAGTGTGATGCAGACCCAGATGGCATTGCCCTCATCAAGTGACAATGCAAACTATTCTGCTCATATGCAACAGCTTCTGAACGCTTCCAACAATTCTGGTGAGCGACCATCACAAGGCACTGATGACAGGAATCAGAGGTACCAGTCAACCTTACAGTTTGCTGCAAGTCTTCTCGAGAAGATCAAACAAGATCATCGAGGTGGTAGTCAAAATGTTGATGGATCTGGAAATCAATGACGAGACTTGATCTGCAGCAGGTACTATTACCTTCATGAATTGAATATAATTCTAAATTTTACATGCTTTAGTTTCATATGCATATGTATCTTGTTTGTGTGCTTTGAATTGTTGACTTCATGATCATACTTGCATTATATCTTCTCATATGTCAGTAACGGTCTCATTTTATTATTCATCAATACTTTTTGTCTATGTTGTACTTGGCGCTAGGCGAGGCGAGGCGTCCGTCCACCCGCCTCACTTAGGCGCCCACCCAGAATACAGCTCTCTTGCAAAAAAATCTGCAGTTATGTATATTACAATAAATATGTAGTATAAACAATAAGCATTAAGCAATATAAGAAGCAACAAATATGACTAAACATCAAGTAAGCCCATCATACAACACTTGAATAAACCGCCCATCATACAATACCTGAATAAATCGCCTTTTGTTTCCTCTGGTCGTCCCTAGGTGGGCGCCTAGGCGCCCATCGCCTCACACGTTGATTTTTTACCCAGGTCGAGGCGACCTCCCCTCAACCTGCACGCCTAGGCGCCTCCTGTGACAACATAGCTTTTTGTAGAGCAATAGTTTATACAGTTACTTGTAAGCATGCACACTATTACCCATGAAAGCAGGAGACAGGATGGAGATGGACATGAAATAAAGTCAAAATAAAAGTATGGTAAACATGAAGACAGATCGGAACTTATAGGAAATATCTAAATCAAAGGGCTATGTTACTTTTGAGAATATGTTGGGAGATTAATGTGATGCTATGTTGCACGAGTACGGGCAAGGGCACGATATGGGTGCATGATACATACATTTTTGAATAGGTACAACCTAATCACCTATGTTTCAAGAATAGGGACACAAATATAGGCACCATTTTCCTTTGTCCTTGCAACATAGATGTGATACCATTGTGACACCATACATATGTAAAAAAGTTAATAACTTGTTAGATGGTATTTGTATATGAATAGGGAAATATTGTGACACCTATTGTCGAGCTTCGAGGCACCAATGTGACACTTACAATGACTCTTCCAGCATACATATTTGTCACTTGTGAATCGGTGATAAGTCTAGGATATGAATGGGAACTACATAATCAAGTAATGACCTGACTGATGCCAAGTATGGAAAGAAGTGCCTTTGTGATCCTTGCTCTTTATTTTGTTTTGGTATAATCATGTCCTGGCATTATTCCTGGTTTCTACCTTATAAATTGTATTAATTGGCCTGTTCAGGACCACTTCTTTACCCTATCTTCCATATATATATATATATATGTATATATATATATATAAATGGTAGGCTCATATTCCTATATGAGCCATGCACATGTGGACCAATAGGAATGGATTCTAACATCCCATGTGCACTAGTACACTCTATTTCTGTTGGTCCACATGTGCATGGCTCATTTAAGAAAATGAGCACTGTGGCTCATATCCCGTTTACTGTGGCTCATATCCCGTTTACCCATATATGGTAAAAGGGATATGAGCCATAGGCTCATATTCTTATATGAGCCATGCACATGTGGACCAATAGGAGTGCACCCATGTGCACTAGTACACTTCATTCCTATTGGTCCACATGTGCATTGGCTCATGTAGGCTCATATTCCTATTTTCCATATATATATATATATATATATATATATATATATATATATTTCTCTCAATTTTACCTTCATTCGTTGCCACCTTCTCTCAGATCTCCCCCCAACTGATATAACTTCTCTTCACATGGAGTCTGGTATCTTGAAGCAATCAATCTTCTAGCCATGATTCTTAGGTTAATGGCATTGATACTGAAAGCATCTAGTACTTTCTGGGTGCTGGTTCTTGTTGCTTTTTTGCCCTTATATTATTTTTCCCTCCCTAACTTTGTCATCTATACAAATTTTTGGATTGGTTGAAATTAATTAAATGATTAAAGGCTTAGAACAGTACCAGCTCCAAGCCCAAGATTCAAATGAAAGACAATTATTTGCAAGTCTACAGTTGCAAAATATATCCCAAAGACAGATGTTGCATTGTCAGTGCTTAAGGTTATCATGAAATCACATCAAATACTGCTTAATAGGTTATTTTACTTTAAATATTCATCCTAAAAATCGGACCATAAATTTAACTTATCTTTGAAATATGCACCAACGAAAATAATGCCTTAAATTTCCTTTTTCTCCAATGTATACCTTTGAGAACCCTGAGCTCCTAATTACCTGCAGTAGTTCTGGATAAGTTGCTAGGACATCAAAATATAGGCACAATTCTTTGAACTTGATCGGTGAAGGGAAACCATAGCCGATACATATTACTTCACAATCTGCAGATTTATTGACTACTGGAGTGGTTGATCCAATGATCGTCCGTTTTTAAGTGGCAAGCATGCTTTCCATTAACAAAATTAATGGTCAATATCATTGGATGATACAATAAAAATAATAATTGCTTATTCACTTGTTTTACAACATTATAACATACTTATCATATATATTCAACAAAAAATATAAAGAGAGTAAGAGCCTGGAGTTTTATTATGACCAAGTCAAGTTTCTTTTGGTCTTAACAGACATAACATTATTTTGTAATAATATTTATAATGTTAATATTACTATAGCCGATGTGTAGTATACATTAATGTTAAAGTCATTACTGAAAATACAAACATAAAATGGAATAGTCCATATTTCTACTTTTGTAATACTGTCTATACAATATCTAAAATGCATTTGGCCCATTTAAAATGAAGACAGCCTAAGTAAAATCCAGTTAAAATCTATCGGCCCAAATCTACCATGTGCATTAGGGCTGACCTGACCTTTTACACCTTTAGATATAAGGGATTAGGTTCTCTTAAAGTGCATTTGGATGGACCTGCTCGTTAATCGACCTGAGCTTGACTCTAAACCACAATTATAAAGATATTTTTCACGGGTTAAGGTAATATATTCAAACGCGAGTTGCCACCTCTTATACAGGGGTGTCCATTTTTGTCTTCTCATTCTTCACAATTATTCTCACCAGAGAGGAAACCTTATGTCTCAATGAATGACATAGTACCCCACATACTGGAACTTCGTCCAAAAGTAATAATTAACATGGCTAAAAAAGAAAACAACTTTTTACAAACTGAAAAAGTTGAAGAAGGAACTAAATTTGCATTGCAGCATACAGTTAAACTGTCAATAAGCATAGAGTTAAATGCTCAATAAGTAGTTACTTTCACTCACCTACAACACATTATTTGCGAACTTGTTATTTTCTTCATTTGCTTGGCAACTCCTCTACCAAGAGAAACAGACGAGAAACAAAACTCTCTATACTGTTTCTCTCCAACCTAAAAATAAGAGAAAAACTGTGTATGGCTGGTCATCTTTATTTTGGAACTTGTACATGTTCAGATTAGCATATCTATATCTATGCTATTAGTATTATAAAATTGGAAAACCTTTGAAGCTATCATGAGCTTTCTTGGACAAGTCTACCTACACTAATTAAGTTATATCAACTATTTACATCTAGTTGGTATGAGTAAAAGTAAATTGGGAGCTATCTTCAGAAACCTAGTAGCTTTCTTGGATTATCTTCTCATCAGGTCATCAGGTTTCAGCTTGCGGGCACATTTAAAGAGTAGATTAGTTATCTTATTTTTCTGCATTTTATTGTTTTATGTATTTTTCCTTTCTAGGTAGGTAGTAATGTCAAATGCTTACTATTATATATTGTAAGTTCTTGAGACCTAGTGAAATCATCCTATGAATACCAATGTAGCCTCTTTTTCTACACTGTTTTCTGTCTCATTTGTCGGATCAATCGTCAAATAATTTCCGGATTGATTTTTGGGGAGGAGAGAGATGGTCAGTACCCGAGAAGGTTACCAGCACAGCACATTATGCAATGGAATCAGCCGCTGCCGCTAGTAATCTTGAGGCCAAATGGCGACAGAGGTGGCATGTCCTTGCACACTAGCTGACATTTGCGGCGGCTCTAGAAACGTCCTTGCTGGGCTGATCTGCCGGTGCTATGGCCATAGGGAGACTCCTCCAATGTTGGAATTCTCCGATCTAGGGTTCATCTTCTTTGTTTGTGTTATAAAGTTGGAGTTACGATCTTGAGGGATCAATAATGGATCTTTTGACTGTTCACCTGGGTTTAGTTGGTCTAGTATCGTGCTAGATTCAACTTCTCATAAGCTTTTGTGTTTTATGGTAATCTCAGAAAAAGTTGCGAATGTTTGGTTATTTAATTAGTAGGCTATGTATTTGTATTTGTTTTTGGTTCATTGTTTGATTTATATATGCAACATGTGGCTTGTTTTTTGGGAATATTTTATATCTTTTTTCTTTTTCAGAAAGACATTCTTCGGATTGAAATAGTAGCTGTTTACATAGTTAAAGTCGGATTTTTTTAATCATTGCGACAAATTTAGATGGAGGCTCATGACACATGCTAGATGATGATCCAAATGAACATTCTAAGGGTCTTATAAGAGTGTGTATTTTGCTTGTGAACTTAGCAATTATTATATGTATCAAGAGAGTAGTGTTTACAGGGCTAGAACTTTTAATCTGGAATGGCAACCAATTTAGATATGCATGCATTGCGCGTTCCTTTGTGCTATTATCTTATTCATGTAATACTATCCTTTCCTAATTATCCGTACTCAATATATAATTATTTCCGTAATATTTTTGTGCACAGGCTTTAAATTTTTTTTCAGTGACATTTGAAGGCGTCGTCAGAGTTCAGTCATTCACCCCAAACTTTGCACTTCCAAATATTTCTGATGTTGCCTTTGATGATCTAAAATGGATAATACTGCAGGTATTGACGTCAAGGAGATGCTACCCTGCTAATGTCTTGGCCATCTGGAGGAAGTGCCAATGTATTAACGACATCCCGAACACTGAAGAGTTGACAATGTTAGAACACAATGGAGATGTAGCAACCTCATACATCAACCTCAAATATTGGCATAGGTGAATCTAAGGACCTCAAGAAGTAGAACTCAGCTCAGGAATTAGGTGTCAGAACTTCTTTTTCTTCTGGTATTTTGGAGGAAGATTGAGGTTTGAATGCATGGACCTATATAAGCTTTTTGTAACTGTTTGCCATTAATTAAGGATTTTATTTGCCATTTGTCTGATTGAGTCTTTGCCTAATCAACAGATAGTGTTAGCTATTTGTATCCTCCCATACCTGTTGCTAATTCTGCTTATTATAAAACACTTTTATCTGATAGAGAAGATATCTCAGTGTCGACTCATAATTTGCTATCTTACAAGTACAAAGACGTGCCACATTAGGTGATACTTTTCGGCAATATATTTCTTTCTTTTGTTTTTTATTTCTATTTGAGCTGTTTTTTGTCTTTCCTTTTCTATTTGAGATGTTCTTTCAGCCTAGTATGTTATCAGTTAATGCAGCCTTAATGTCGGAGAATGGATAATTAGGCTAATATGGATAGCAGTTGACTAAATGAACTCGAGGAAATCCAAACCAGATTACTAGTGAGCACTCTACAAGTTATATTAACCAATCAAGTATGTCTTTGTCTCTTAACCATTCAAATTCTACCTCACCAGTTACAATAATTTCAACTTGTTATTTTCACTCGTATTCAGGAGACTATTTTATTCATAGGTGACATTATGCGTCCCTTTTAGGCCAGTTTTGATTGATTTCTGAGATATCCAGTTTGATTGTTGGGTAAGATAATTCAAGCGCTTATTGAAGTTATTGAGGTACTCCTTGTGTACGAGCCCCATACATGCCTAATCTTTTATTAATTTTTATTTTTGATTTAAATTTTGTTTACTTTGTGGGTACTTATTTGTTACTTTGTGAGTACTTTCCTAGTGCAACTCATTGGATATGACCTCGTCTTTTCAAACATAGTTTGGAACTTTTGTTTTAGAAATTGATTTTTTTTTTTACCTTTATAGTATTGTGTACACAGTTTTCGACTAAAATGCATTTGGTGACTATGGTGAAGAATTTAGACTCTTAGTTCTAGTCTTGAAGTCATGGGGATGTGTTACTAGTCTCCTTTATATATCTTGCATTTTTAGAATGCACAATATAATGATGAACATCTGTTAAGGATTACACTATTAAATCTCTCTCTCTATGTATATATATGTGTGTGTTCCAAAAAGTGTTGGCGTCTTTGTTTTTTTACCTATTGCTTCTATATACTTCTCGAGAAAACCAGTGTTCTAATGTGTACGAGCTTGCTAAGCTGTACACCATGGTTGCTGATTATTGCAGTGGGACCAATATCATTTGCTACAATCGTGCTGTGTGTGGACATTTTAGAAGTAGTTGTACTAACGTTCTTCAGTTATGTTGTTTTGAACATCTATGGATAGTTACTTCAAGTAATGCTTTATTAGTTACTCAATTACTTGCTTTACTTATTTATTTTTGTTTTTAGTTGTTTAGTACATGTTACATGATTTTATAGATGCTAGTTACTTTCTTGTACTAATTAGTCTACTTATCTATTGCTAGCTTGTTTCTTGAATTATTTTGTTCTTATATGCACTCTTCACTTGCTTAGTTGTAGATAAGTGCTTTTCCTGCTTTATCTTATGTTATATGTTCTGCATTTATCTTATATAATCAATATATGGTTAGATTATTAGATATTTTGTTCTTTGTGCTTAGATTTCTTAATTAAAATAAGGGTTATTTACGTTAACTACCCCCCATGTTTTATGTTTATTACATGGGGTACCCCTACTTTGAAGCTAATTACACGGGGTACCCTTATGTTTTATATTTTCTATAGAAAGGTATAACATTAATTACCCATTACCCCTATGTTTAATTTTTTTCCCCTAAAGGAGAGGGGTACCCCGTGTAATAAGCATAAAACATGGGGATAGTTAACATAAATAACCTTTAAAATAATATAAATGGAAGTTTGATATATATATATATATATTCTCTTTTTATGGTATATTTTTCTCTAGTTTAATATTTCTTTGTACTTTTTATCTTATTATGATATATCTTCTTATAGAAAATAAGTTAATCTGTTGTAGTGGCACTATGGTGCTGCCATAGCCTCATTTGGTGTAGTGCCTGTGTTGGGAATAAGATGCGGGAACTATTCTGCTTCAAGAGTCGCACCCGCCACTAGACCGTCACACTGATGATGAACCGCTGGCCGGTTCTTGAACAAAAAAACTCAGATTAAACAGGCCGGTTGTTGCACAAAAAACAAAGATTAAACACAAGACATGGATTACACAAAGACTAACTCAGAAAATCCTTATTGAAAAAAAAAGACCATGAGGAGAGCGAGATCACCACTAAAGGTTACACCCAAAAAGAGAAAACACACAAGTGAACCGCAAGGCTCTAAAGGTTACACCCAATTCTAAAATCTACTCTTCTCTATTTCTCTCTCAGGAGGCCGTGAAAACACTGAGCACCAGGAGTTCTCCCAAGAAAACCCTAGGTCTCCTTATATGACATGCCATGACCCCTTCTTGGAAACCCAACACCCAACCAAAAACCGCCTTTTAATTTGTGCTTCAAGCTAGTCCAATAGAACTGGATTTCCTGTCCACTATTTTCTGGAATACATTCCCAGCAACTGGCTCTATCATTTCGGTCCATGGCCATATTTCTGGTCAAGCATGCTCATTGGAAATATGGCCTAAAGCCTAACACTATGTTGCATGTGATATGTCACCTATAGCTGCATCGTGCATGGACACAAATATGACTCAAACATGCTATGGACATGGAAACACGAATACAGTACTGATTTGGCAGATCTCCCAGTGTATCTAGAGTGTATGTATCCTTTCCAAATATATGTATGAGATCAACACGACACCGGCATGGCGCACTGATTTTGAAGTCAATGTGCTTGTTTGTGCTTCCTTCATATTAAAGCTACGCTACCACTACCTTTAGTTAGAACACTGCTATAAACTACTGTGAGATTGGTTTTGTTCTAGATTTATTGTCTGCCATGAAGACAATAGTTAATTTAGGCAATTTCCCAGTTTCCAAGTGTGCTGTTCTATCTTTCTTATCGTATTCAGATGATGCCTTTCAGAGGAATGTTATAAAATTGGAATGTGGATATGGAATTCATTACTTTAGTTCCTTCCTCAACTTCCCCCCCCCCCCCCCCCCCCCCCCCCCCCAACACACCCACCCACCCACACACACAAACCCCAATTCCTATAGAAGTATCTCGTCTTTTCTGGCCATATCAGTTAATTTACTTAAAGTTGTTTCCATTACATGGATCTGTTCTTAATGATACATGTATTGCTTTACCATTAATGATTCTAGTGGTGTAAGTGGATGGATCGTAATTATTGAAAACTCAAGTATAGTGGGACACCAATTTCCTAAGACACCTATTTTGGTCACTGAACAATACACTTTCAGATAAGGTGGGAAACTGTAACGAAATGACTCATGAATTTACAATAGCTTATTATTCACTTCAAATTTTGTTTTAGCCTTCTTATTTACATATACCTTTATCGCGCTTTCATACATTTTTGTTATTAATCCTTATGCCTTTGTTCATTCCGTCCTCCGTGTGCAGGCAGAGGTTTCCCCAAAATCACTGTAATGTTCCATTACTGTCTCTCTTAGGTTCTCATGCTATGCCACAGGTTCATTAGTGCATTTTATTTCCATATCTATCACCTGGCCACAGGGGTGGAGCCAGAACGTAGATAAAAATGAAGCACTCTAGTTTTTTCCCCCTCTCTCATCGTATCCGACATGTATCAAACTTGTCAGAAAATGACAACACACTCATAAGTACACTAGTACATGTCCAAAAATGGGGTGTTGTTTCCATGACTATATCATATCATATTTGTGATATTCATGTATGAACATTCACGACAAATAATCTAAAGTAACTGTTTTGTAACCCTATTAATTACTAACAATTATGTGTATATAAGGGAGAAAATAAAAATACCTTTATTCAGTGTTGCTGAAGCATTGTTGTTGCTTTTGTTATTGCTGCTGTCTCCCATAGTTTGTTTATATCCAAGCAAAAATCTGACACAAGAAAAATCTGTAAGTAAAAGAAAAGTTAGTACCAGTTGAAATCTAAATAGAATTTAGTAGCAAAAATATGGATACAAAAATCAAGAAATTCATTGTGTGTAAAGAAAAGTTAGTACCAGTTGAAATCTAAATAGAATTGAGTAGCAAAAATATGGATACAAAAAACAAGAAATTCATTGTGTGAAAGTGAAAGTTTTTAACAATGAACTTGAAGAAATACTCTATGTCAAGGTTCCACGGTATCGCGCACCCCGATACTGATAGTCATCGGCACTGATGTTCATTGGCTTATCCTATCGGTTTTTGGCACACCTAACCTGGTGCTCACTCCCTATCGATACCGAAATTGTGGCTCTATTATGCTGTGAATGCAACAAAGAAAAATTAAGAATAATGAAAGTATGGGACACAAGGATCTGATTTGGTCAAGGATTATGTTAAATAGTGTCTATAAAATTCAGTGTAATTATTACCATTTGTCGAACTTTGTATACTATAAATTTAAAATGTTATTCATACGTCTTAATATTATTTCATTCAAAAATATCTATTTTGTTAATACTTAGTCTAAAAGCAAGTAAAATACACACACACATATATATATATATATATATAGGAGAGAGAGAGAGAGAGAGAGAGAGAGAGAGATCCTTGCTCTTATGTATTTCTAAATTTTCTATGATCACAGCCGCTGGATCTTGTTTAAGTCATCTAATCTTAACCGTTAATTTGAACCATTCAAATCAACGATTATGATTAGATGACTTAAACAAGATCTAACTATTGTGATCATTGGAGATGCAAAAATGCGGAGATCTCCCCGATCCCTCCTCATATATATATATATATATATATATATATATATTATGGGCGAATAATTAAACAATGTTGAATGCTATTCCATTTAATAACGGAAAACAACAATAATTCATAACATTATACCCAAAAATATTAAATATTTTTTTAATTTCTTAAATAATTTATTATTACTTTTTGGCTTCTTGGAACCAAGATCCAAAACTTCCGGAACCATTGATACCGGTATTCTTAAGAAAAGCTCGACATCGATTCTGGTACCAAATGCTGGTACCGATATTGCGAAGCATGCTCTATATGTTGATTTACTTTTTCCTTTAAATTTATCTCACAAATCATATTCATCATCCCCCTTCTCTCCTAATTCCTTAGAATTATTTTCTTAAGAGAGACTAGGCTTTGCGCAAAAGGTTTTTTCCCTTCAGTTTCTATTGATAGAAGATTTCTCTCTTTCTCTCTCTCTCTCTCTCTCTCTCTCTCTCTCTCTCTCTCTCTCTCTCTATATATATATATATATATATATATAGTCACGTTCACGTGCGTTAACACGTACCAAAAAAACTGATGTTATTAAAAAAATGGATAGAAATTTAAATTGTATTAAAATAGTTTAAATATAATTTAAAGATATTTTAAAACTAATGCGGTTTAAATATAATTTAAATATTAATTTTTTTTAGTTAGGATTTTCTTTTATTGGTATGTTTATAGGCTTTGGAATATGCTCAGATAGTTAGAAAAAAGTTAGGAATTTTTTGAGAATATACATACGCGGTAGTTAGAAGAATTTTATAATTTTTTCCTTTTAATTACGTAATGGCTTAAATGGCTCATTTTAAGCCGTTCTCTAGCCTATTTATATAATAGTAACATGCACGGGCATTAAATTAAATTAATTTTTTTTTAGAGATACCACTACCCCGTGGAATCGAACCTACCCAGCCAAGGAGAATACCTTCCACCTTAACCACATGAGTTAGAGATTTTTGTCTATAGTTATATAATATTTGGTAGTTAAACAATTAGTTATGTTTTTTTAATTTTAATTAAATGAGGATTTATATACGGCTTAGACGGCTCATTTTGAGCCATTTTTAAGCCCCCCCCCTCTCTCTCTCTATATATATATATATATATATATATATATATATATATATATATATAAGCAAGGTAATTATAAGGAGGCTTATTATATCATCAAATATCCAGCTTAGCCGGGTCTGAATCGATGCGCGTGGATTCTTGATTTTTGCATATGATGCATCCTTCTTTGATCCATTGCTCGAGCTGATCTCCATATCACCCTCAACTCGAGTCGACCGTTGCTACCACGATCCCCGGATAGACCGCCTCCATATTTTGCCCTCGATCAACCACAACTAAATTTGTCGGTTCTTTCCCCTTTAATATTTAACCGCATATCATGTTAGATTCAAACGTCCGCCCCCCCTCCCTGCGTCTAATTTTCTCTAATTTTAAATATAGTGGTTAGTTTCAGTCTCCACGTGCACAACACAAGTTCTACTGTTGGATATTGTATCAGAATTGAATCCATGTCCATATAAGCTTCATTTCATGCAAGTCACAGTAGTATTAGTTGATTTGTAACCGAGATCATTATTTCTTATTAAATTTTTTTTTTCTTATTAAAGTTGTCACCACTAAAAAAAGTCTCCTTGGCACATATGGCTGGTCTTTGTTATCTGACTGCAACTTGTATTTATTTGAATACTGTAATCTATTTATTTGCATATTACTATCTACGCATATTGCTATCTACTCCTTGTGTTTAATACTTTAATGTACACACCATATTGCTATCTACGCATATTGCTATCTACTCCTTGTGTTTAATACTTTAATGTACACACCATATAATTGTTTTCTTAATTTGTGCACAGGCATCTATCAAATTGAGCAACTTTTGAAGGGTTCTTCAGAGGCCTCCGTCTGAAATTCTGTACCTAAAATAGTTTCTGTTGCTGCCTCAAGCCTGATGATGTAAAATGGAAAAAAAGATGAACATGTGGTTTTATGGGCTATACATCATCTGGACCACAATATTTGCCAGTTTCTCTAGGACATCCCAAAGATGAAAGGTGTGACAGAATCAGCAAGGAACTAGAACAGAAATCAAGCATGTGTTGGCTAAAAAGAGGCAAACAAGGCTCCTTACCATATATAGGTGGATTACAAGAATCTCAGGAAGCAGAATGCAAGATGATTAGGTGTTAGGGTACGAATTTATTCTTATTATTTATTTGAGAAACTTCTGAAAGGTTGTTTGAAATTCTAATGTATGGCCTTCTGTACTTGAGCCTCTTGCTTATCATCATTGAATATATTTATGCCACTGGTCTTGTGGAGTTGTTCTAACTAATTGGTAGAATGGTGGTCTGTTTGACTTTTTTTAGCCATTATGTAACTTCTAAAACCTATTTGCTTGTTGAATGTTTTCCAAAGTATAATTATTTACTTGCCGCATAGCTTCCTATCTTGTTCTTGGCTCGTTCGTTATCTGCTACCTTAAGTTGTACCATTACCTTCTTGGTGTTTTTTTTATTATTTCAATTTCTCTTCATTTTAGAGGAATAACGATCATATTTTGTTGTTAGTTTACTATTTGTCTAGATATGGATTTTTTTTTAATATTTCATTTTTGTTATATGGTTGTGCACAGGCCTGATATTTTATTGCTGAAGGTTCCAAGCATAGCAACTCTGAATCACTTGAGCTCATCAACTTATACTGCTGCCTCTGGCCTGACAAGGTTAACTTTAATAATGGAGATGGAGGCTGCTATTCAACACTACAGTTATATGAAGCCTCTGACTCACTACACAAGTTAGATGGATCTTTATTTTGATCATTTTGGCCAGGTCTTTACTGTGATTAGGATATACACAAATTTGTCCTGAAGTTTTGTATTATTCATGTATTAGCTAGGTGACCTTAGCCAACAGAGACCTCCCAATCTATAAATTCCTATAATCAAGGAATATGCTAATTTGGAGAGGCCTCACAAGTCTTCCATCTTACTAGGCAGAATCTAAATTGGTAAAGCTCTTCCACATCAACTGGCAATTTGTTTTCCGAGCAGTTTTCTCCCCAAGTCATTGCTGAAACTCACTATTTGTAGTTAATGTTTCGATTACTTCGTGGAGAGAGAGAGAGAGAGAGAGAGAGAGAGAGAGACTCTTGCAACCCAACTAAGACATTTTATGAGGTGGCAAACCTATCTGAAATTTGGAGAGGTTGATTCTTTTTTTTCTATTACACTATCTCCACAATTCATTGCAGCCACAGAGATTCTTTCCAACTGTGAAATTCATTTTGATTCCTGGAGCAGTTATCGCAGTAGATGGTCATGATGAGGCCTCTTTCCCTTATTATTGGTCAGAACGTGTTTTTTCTTTTTCTTTTTTTAGAAGCAGATTTTATGTCAGAGAGGTAGGCCATGGAAGAGGGAGTGAAGGCAGTAGGGGCTCCATAAGATGCAGCTATCATGCAGTAGGCGTTCTCGATCGCTTCAGTTTTGATGCGCCAAACTTCCTATTTGGGTTTTTTTTGTCAGTGAACTAAGGTGTTGGTCTTATCTGTATAAGGTTAATTTGGAAGATGGCCTCGCTGTACTCATTTAGATTGTTGAATGCGTGACAATTTTTGCCAAATATTTATGGTTGGCTGGTGCAATGACCTGGGGAGCCCTTGCAAGATACACCAAGGGAGTTGGAAACTAGGTTTTGAGGATCCTTTTCATAAGCAAGTGTTGGATCTCATTTCCTCCAAGACTTAAGCCGCATTGCATCGTTCATTTGACCTTCCTGTCTCCATTCTGTTTGGTGCATTTGTGATGGCCTTCCTGTCTCCATTTTCGTGGGTGCTCAACTTTGTGTGACTTTATATGTTTCTGATGACAAGAAGAAGCTCATCTATATCTACTTCAGTGAAACCACATAATATGGGGGGACAGCCATTTGAACAGAGGTCAAGTAGGATGCAATTTATGGGGGGACTGGCCTCACAAGTAAGTTTACCATCTTAACCTTGAGAAGTGGCTTGATGAGTAATGAATAGCCGGATGAGGTGTTGTTTGCTATCTAATTTTCCTTTACGTTAGGAGTAGAGCTAGATGCAGTCTCATGTTACACTTACTACAAATCAGTTGATAATGTGAAAACATTCAATATAATGATGAAAGGTATAACATGGCATAAGGACAACAGTCACGATGAAGTGTATTCACACTTTTCTCATTTACTTGCCATGATGCTTACAAGAACTCGATTCGAGCTGAATTCTGGATAAATTGGCTAATTAGGTGAAAAGTAATCAAACTACTAATTAGGTGAAAAGTAATCAAACCAAGTCCACAATGGTGAATGAAGATGTTCATGTCTTTACTCTTTAGAGAGGTGTATGAGGATCATTACTATATATACTTGTTCTTCAACTTGTTATAATTTGTAATGTAGTGGACCTATCTTTCCTGGGAAAACCATTACCATATCATCTTCCTGGAATACTGGCCTTTATTTGTCAGCTACAATCTTGTACTGCACTGTGGCCTTTATTTGTCAGCTACAATCTTGTACTGCACTGCCTCTTCTGTTAGTTTCTTTTAACTTTTTGTTGACATATTGGATCTGATTTTCTATTATGGTATCTTCTGTGCTCATGCCAGGAATTTTAGAGAACCAAGTCTAGTGTAAGTTTTGGTTTAGGAAAGTGAATTCCCTGGGGTGAGATGAACACTATACCTGATAATAGACATCCTACGGTGAGAGAAAGGGAGATGTGGTAATCAGACTTGCTGCTGAACGAGGAATAATGGGATCTTTCCTTGAATAACTCAGTACACAAAGATGCAATGGGCTGTTTTCTACGGAGTCGTCACTGTTTCTGTTGATGATTGAAGGTCCTGCACGAGAATCAATGAACCTACAAATCATAGGCATCTAGTATCACAGCTTTTTGTACAATGTTCCGGATGCATCCCTTCAGTAAGTCCCTAAACTTTCAATCAGTTTCTTTTTCATGTTTATGCTGACTAAATTGCGGTCTTCTTTGTTTTAGTCTAAACTTTCAATCAGTTTCTTTTTCATGTTTATGCTGACACTAAATTGCGGTCTTCTTTGTTTTAGTATAATGAACCCACTTCTATGCCAGTCTCCCCTACCCAAAAGATTATGAACTTAGCTAGTGTTATTTTGAATGATGAAATTCAATATGCTTAGACTTGGTATAGATAGACAACCAATTCATCATCATCCAAGCACTCTCATTAAAATGGGGTTGAGTACGTAGCATAAGAAAGTTCAATACAAGATTTGACAAAATTTTATGACCCTTCTTCCAAAGCTGTGAGGTGAGCTTCTCCATAGGAATAACCTTCGTTAGCATATCTGTTGGAATCACTAAAGTATCCATAGGAATAACCTTCGTTAGCATATCTATTGGAATCACTAAAGTATCAATCTTTATAAGATCAATTTTCTGACTGCACAATAGTATACGTCGATGTGTTTTGTCCGACTAATGGTATATCTGATTCTTCGCGAGATGAATAACGCTCTGACTACCACAAAATAATAAAACCAAATAATAAAACCAGCACCCTAAGACTTTTAACCATAGGGCTTCCTTCAAGGCTTTTACTGCTACCATGTATTGTGACTTTGTAGTTTATAAATATCATGAAGGGTCGACTTCTAACTGACTGGAAGAACTTGCAATTGTGTATACATAGTCCGTAATTGATGTTTTCGACCCAAGTCATCAACATTTACATATCCCTGTAACCGGCAAGATCTATCTTTTGACTTGTGAAATAATAAATCGAGATCCTTAATCCTTAATCCTTTTAGATACCCGAAGTATCCAAATTACAACTTCCCAATAAAGCTTCTTCTCTGCTGTTCCAATCACTCCTTGGAGGATAGCTTGAAATGACCAACGATAGGGATATTCATCTATCTTGAGTCATTCATGTTGAATCTCTTGAGCACTTAACATATTTTTCTTTAGGATAGTCCTAGCTTTTCGGTCTTTATTTCTCAATTAATTTTCGTCCCAATGATTCTTCTTGCTCCATCTACATCTTTCATGTCAAATTTTACGCTCAATGAAGCTTTGAGTGCCTTTACTTTCCTCCATTATTTGTCGAGGTGTATTCCCCTCCATTACTACAAATAATTTACCATTCGCCACTTTTGCTTGTCCATGGTAATTTTTCACTTCTTGAATCTAGCAAACACTTTCGATTTGTGTTTGAGGCAATTGACTCATACCTTTCGTGAGAAGTCGTCAATGGAAGCGACATAGTGTTGAAATTAGTTGATTATTTTATTGATTGTCTCATTGGCATTATATAGCCTTACAGTCATTAATACAATGATCTCAATCATTATGACAATAATCTCATAATGGAATTTCCTGTGACATATTCTGGCATCCCAAATATGTCCTCAGGATATTCTCATGTGCTTATACTAAAATATGACACCCAACATACCATATCAACACTCCCCCTCAAGATGGGTGAAAGATATTCACTAAGCCCATCTTGTCACATCCTCTAATCATGCTCACTGAGGCGAGTCCCTTGGTTAGTCCATCTGCTACTTGATCCCTGGTTGGAACATGGCCAAGCTCCAGTAATCCACTATCCAACTTCTCTTTGATGAAGAATCTATCAATCTCGATGTGTTTTGTAACACCCCGTTCCGCTCAAGCGGACTGCCGTCTCAAACGGCAATCGTGCAGCTGTCCCGACCTGCTTTGCCTCAAATGAGAAACAAAGGATATCCAGACTTGCCCCTACAGGAATCCGGCTTGGACTTTCAGAGGCTCGCTCAGACGTATCGCTCTACCGAGGCGAATCATCGCTAAGGTGGGTGGCTACGGTGAACTTGTCTTTGTTTAGCCAGCACACATAAAATCTGGAATGTTTATGCTAGTCGCTAGGTGAATCACCCCCTGCATGCTAATAAATCCAACGCACCTAGCTAAGGGAATAATCCCAACTTGTATTGCTTGCTAGAACATGGAAAAGGAAATACTGCTTATATTCAGACCCTCGCATGCTAAGTCCCTTAACGGTTTCATCTCTCGGACTACCTTCGGGCCCGAGCAACGTGCCTGCTTATGTACCTAGAAACGCATGCTTGTCTGCTTGAATGTTGCCGTGTTTTCATCCAACTCCGGGAGACTACTCAGTAGTCGTTCCGTGTATGATTGACCTTGCAAGTATCCAGGACCGTTAGGTCACCAGGCAGCCCCGAACCAGGGGAATGCATCAAGACAAGTTATTGTACAAAGAACAAGATCCAAGTATCCCGTGTACTCGTATACTCGTGTTCCCGTGCACTCGTGTTCTCGTGTTCTCTTGTTCAAAGTGCACGCGTGTTCTCGTGTATCTCGTGATAATTGAATGACCCAAAAAGAAAGTGCATGTCGCGGACAACTCGGAAACGAGGTATAGTTCCACGGACAGTCACCGGGGCACTGGGGCCGATCCGATCCGGATGGAACTCTTGTGTGGTCCCTCGTGTTCGGGCGAGTGGTTTGTAGCACCTCGTGTACTTACGTTGCATTCCACTTTCCCGGGACCACATCACGTGTGTAGTCCATCGTGTGCGGACGAGATGGTTTGTAGCGCATCGTGTACTTTGTTGCATTCCATCTTGGCCTTGGACTACTTCATGTACAATCCATCGTGTACGGGCGAGATGGTTCGTAGCGCATCGTGTGCTCTCGTTGCGTTCCACTCTCGTCTGGGATTAGTCCTTTATGGCTATGCCAGCGACTCATGTTCATATAGATAAGTCATCCTCGCTTAGCGGCTATCCGCGTGCGAGTCATTGCATCAAGAACAACTGAGCACACCAAATACTGTCCCGTTCAATGACTCATGTTTGCATGTTGCATATGCTTGCCTCCTGAATGTTTATACATGCCCCTGCTTAAATTAACAATGTTTGCCTTGGACAGGGAAGGATAAATGGTAAGTTGGTAAGTCTCGCCGTGTTCCCTCAAACATCGCACGGCGCACTGCCCGACACGTTAGGCTATTCAACGTTTGCATGAAACTGATCCTAAGGCAACTAGAAAGACAACTTAATAGTTGTGCACGGAACCTGTATTACGTGTTTGGATTTGTCGAGCGGGCGAGTAGCTTCCCCACCAGTGCATTCAATGTACTGATAATCCACCAGTTTGTATGCAGGGTGCGGGAGAACCTCGTTCGGTGCGGACGCCTCCTTCGTGCGTGCTAAGGCCAGGAGTTCCCTCTGAAGCCTTGCAACGGTGCGTCCGGGACTGAAGCACATATACAAGACATAATGTTGGAGCGTCGCCTGACCATCGCCTGTACATTCATTCCACAGTTGTAGCCATTTGGCACGCTTTTACTGTTTCAGAGAGAGAGGCTTGAGCGACTTGTAATCTCGGCTATATGCCGCCTGTAACACAAGTTTCATATCAATAAAGAGATTACTTTACTTGTTTCAATGCTTCCGTTATATTGTCGACTCAGTGAACCTGTTACCGATCGCTATGCGTTCCTAAACTCCGCTGCACTCGGACAATCTGTGCGACTCTGTGGCTTAGAACTCTTGCCGCCAGCCAATGAACCATGGTCTTGCACGGGCGTGGATCACGCTCGTGCGGCATCACGCCCGGATAGGTTAAGCGATCGTTTCGCGGGAGCGCTGGCGAGGGTGATTCCCGTCTAGCGGGAACGGCCGATTTGCCTGCGGGAGATCGGGGCGTGACATGTTTGGTCCTGTCTTGCTGTACTGGATTGTTGGCGATACTAATAGCTGACTGATTGTCACACCACAGCTTCATCTTAGCTCCTTGATCCAGCTTCAGCTCCACCAGCATATTCTTCAACCATAGCAGCTCTGCAACACCCAAGGCCATAGCTCTGTACTCTGCTTCAGCTGTCGATCTGGCCACCACAGACTGCTTCTTACTCCTCCAGGAGGCCAAGTTACCTCCTACAAATATGCAATATCCCGAGGTAGACCTCCTGTCATCAGCACAACTAGCCCAGTCAGAATCACAGTAGCCCTCGATGCTCACGTGATTGTTCTTCCTGAATATTAGTCCCTTCCCGGGAGCACCTTTCAAGTACCTCAGAATCTGGTACACTGCATCCATATGACCCTTCCGTGGGTCATGCATGTAGCGGCTCACCACACTTACTGCAAAGCAGATATCAGGATGTGTGTGGCTCAAATAGATCAACTTGCCAACCAGTCTCTGGTATCTGTCCCGATCAACTGGTTCTCCAGCCTCAGCATCAATCTTGAACCTCTGATCTATTGGTGTCGCTGCAGGTTTGCACCCCAACATCCCAGTTTCTGTGAGAAGGTCCAGTGCATACTTCCTTTGAGAGAGAACAATCCCCTCTGCTTCTCGAGCAATCTTAATCCCAAGGAAGTACCGAAGAAGGCCGAGATCCTTCACCTCGAATTCCTTGCCAAGCTTTCCTTTGAGTTGGGCGATCTCCTGCTCATCATCTCCTGTGATAATCATATCGTCCACATACACCGCAAGCATGGTGATGTGGCCTCCACTCCGACGGAAGAACACAGTATGATCAGCATTGATCTGCTGATATCCCATCCCTATCATCGCCCTTCTGAATCTGTCAACCCACGCTCGAGGAGACTGTTTCAGTCCATAGAGGAACTTTTTCAATCTGCAGACCTTGCCTACTGTCTGATTGGTGCCAAATCCTGGTGGTATCTCCATGTACACCTCCTCCACTAGATCTCCGTGAAGAAACACATTCTTCACATCCAGTTGGTGTAGCTTCCATCCACCATTCGCTGCCAGAGAAATCAGAGTCCTGACAGTGCTCATCTTTGCAACTGGTGCAAAGGTCTCGTCATAGTCGATGCCGTACGTCTGACTGTATCCTTTGGCTACTAGTCGAGCTTTGTAGCGCTCAACCTGTCCATCTGGGTTCTGCTTCACGGTAAAGACCCACTTGCATCCAACTGCTCTCTTCCGCTCTGGCAGTCTCACAAGCTCCCAAGTGTGGTTCTTCTCCAGAGCTCCCAACTCCTCGTGCATTGCCGCTTTCCACTTTGGATCGTTCTTGGCAACCTGCCAATTGTTAGGTACAGTAATACTATCCAAAGATGCTATAAATGCTTCATGAGAAGAAGGGATATGGTCATAAGAAACAAACTGAGCAATATCCCAACCATATCTGTTTGGAGGATTTCATGCATTGCTGCGAGTGGTCCTCCGTACAGATAGTGGTGTGGGAGGAGTAGAAGTAGGAGGAATGATATCTTGTGAAGGAGGGGGTATCACTTGAAGGGGGGTTGGTGTCGGTGCCTCAGGAGTTGGGACGAACTCAGGCAAGGGACTTGGCACTGGCACTGTCGGTACTGGTCCTGCAGTTTGCTTCTCTCTCCTGCTGTAGGTAACTCTCCCTGAGCCGTAGGCCTAACACCTTCACCTTCTTGTTCCTTCTCCACGCCTTCGTGCCAAACTTCTAAATCGGTTACCACCAAGTTCTCCATCTCCCCCTCTCGCCTAATACTGGCAGTATTAGGCGTGTTGTGTGAAGTTTCGTCCTGGCGGTAGTATGGCTCATGCTCCCGAAAGTGGACATCCATACTGACAAACTTCTTCTTCTCTACTGGACTCCAGCACACATACCCCTTCTGGGTCGCCGAGTAGCCTACGAAGATGCATTTGACGGCTCTAGGGTCAAGTTTCCCAACTGATGGCTTGTTGTCCTTCACAAAACACACACACCCAAACACCTTCAGTGGGAGTATCCCACTATTATTGCCTTGCAATACCTCACATGGGGACTTCCATCCGAGGACCTTCGAGGGCATCCTGTTGATGAGTTGAGCTGCTGTCAACACTGCATGCCCCCACAGACTCTGTGGGACATTCATGTCGATCATCATACTTGCGACCTCCAGAAGGTGTCTGTTTTTCCTTTCTGCAACTCCATTTTGTGCTGGTGTGTATGCACATGTGGTCTGATGCTGTATTCCGTGTGCTGATAGGTATTCTGCAAGCGTCCTGTTGGTATACTCCGTTCCATTGTCAGACCTCAGTACCTTCACAACTGCTTTGTACTGAGTCTGGATATGCTTATGGAAATCCCGAAAACAAGCAGGTACATCATTCTTATTTTTCATCAAATATAACCAGGTAACACGAGAGACACACTCAATGAAAGAAACAAAGTACTTATAATCATTCATAGTGTTAGTAGCACATGGACCCCAGACATCAGAATGTACTACCTCAAAAGCAAAAGTGCTCCTATGACCCGTGCCAACATATGAGCTCCTAGTAAGTTTTTCTAACTCGCACGCATCACATACTAATCTCTTTTTATTTGTTTTTGCATAAATCTCTGGATACAACTTACTTAGAGTATCAAAGGAAGAATGTCCCATCCTCCGATGATGGAGTATCAAGGTATCCTCAGTCCTCTGCTGCAGTCCTTCCATGCCAGCCTTCTCTGCCATAGATACTAATGCTGAGTCCAGTTCTTCTCGATCTAGGTACCACAGTCCCTCATGCCAAGTGACAGTCCCAAGTCTTCGTCCTGTCCCTTTCTCCTGGAAGGTCACCTTAGGAATATCAAAAGAAACAATGCATTTAAGTTGGAGGATTATAGAACTAATGGACAAAAGACTGACCGGAAAGGATGGAGCATGTAAAACATTGGATAATCTTACTGAACCTGTACAATTAACAGTACCCTTACCGACCACTGGCTGGAAAGTGCCATCAGCTGTCCGAATGTTGTCTGCTGATGCTAGGTGAGTGTAGGAAGAAAACTCACTAGCATTCCCCGTCACATGCCGAGATGTTCCCGAGTCGATAATCCAGTCTGATGATTTAAGGGAAGAGATAGACGCAAGGGCAAGTGATTCGTCAGTACCTTCTGATGGATGGGCATACATGGCAGCGTTGCCCCTAACAAAGAATGAGGTGGACGCCTCCTCTGTTCTACTCCTCATGTCTCCCAGTGCCTGGTCCTCCACAGTAAAGGTGCCATCAGCTTCTCCGTTCCCTTCTGATATCAAGAGGTTCGTCCGATAACCTCCTCGGCCGCCTCGTCTACCCCCTCGACCATGACCACGTCCTCCATTATATCCTCGTCCGTCGAACGGTCCTCGTCCACCACCTGAATCTCTCTTCCTAGGTGGTTTGGTACAAGCATACCGATGATGACCCATCTCCCCACAGTTGTAGCACTGCCGGTTATGCTGCCATGGCTCTCCCTTAGATCCTGTGTTACCTGAGCTGGTGATCGCTAGTGCTGACTTTGCTTCGGGGGGACCACCTGTCCCGGCTTGCAGCCTGATGCGTGCCTCCTCCTGGATCATGGCTGAGATAGCCTCCTCAAGGCTAGGGATCTTTGGTTGGGCTAGAAGTAGGGCCGTCCTCTGTGCGAAAGCTGCAGTCAGTCCTTTGAGGAACTTCATCGTCCTCTCCTGCAGACACACCTGTCTCTTCTTACACTTAGTGTCTCCGCAGCTCGCCCGATCTGAGGAGTGATCATAATCCAACCACAGACGCTCCAACTCCGTGGCATACTCCTGCACCGTCTTCTCTCCCTGTACGATGTCATCAATCTCCCCCTTTATCTGGAAGACCCGTAAGTTGTTCCCCACACCATCATAGGTCCTTCTCAACTTCTCCCACACATCTTTCACCATCTCAATACCATCTACTGTGGCGGCAATAGACTGGACTAAGGAGTTGAGAAGCCAGATGTAGATCACCATATGAGTGGACTTTCACTCATCGCGTCCTGTCGAGCCCTCGTCCGGCTCTGTCGCCTCGTCCGTCAGGAACCCCTCCATGTTTTTTCCTGCGAGGGTTCTTCTCATCCGCCGTGACCAACTCAGATAGGTGGCTGGTCCATCTAATTTCAGATCGATGGAGGGAAACTTCAACTCCGGCGACGTTCGTGTCGTGTTCTCACCAGCCGACATCGTCAACAACTTCATCAACGTCGCCACCTCTGCAGAATCTAGCTTCTTGATGATCTCCTCCATCGATGCGTCGTCTATCCAATCACGTCACGTCCGCTCCACGACTCACGCTCGTCCTCGTTGTCCGCTCCTAGATCCGAACATGTCCCTCCTTTTTTCAGATCTAGGCATCTCTATTAGGCGCTGTCTCGTGCTGGTGCGGAGGAGGCAGCAACACGCATGTCACAACCGCCGTAGCAGCAGCAGCAGTCGCAGCAGCCGCAACATCAGTAGTAGCCGCAGCAGTAGCGAGACGGGGCAGCAACAACGAAGGGCGGCCTGCGAAGGGCGGAGAAGGGAAGGAGGGGGGGGCGTGGAAGAGTTCGGTGGAGGAGATCTAGGAAATCCTCCTGTGGGTTTGTGGAAGCTTGGTGATGGCTAGGGTTTGTGGAAACTTGGCTCTGATACCATGTTGAAATTAGTTGATTATTTTATTGATTGTCTCATTGGCATTATATAGCCTTACAGTCATTAATACAATGATCTCAATCATTATGACAATAATCTCATGATGGAATATCCTGTGACATATTCTGGCATCCCAAATATGTCCTCAGGATATTCCCATGTGCTTATACTATACTTAAATATGACACCCAACATACCATATCAACACATAGTACTCAACACCTCACTTGGATCTAACCGGTGATGGCTTCCATAAGTCTGAGTAGATGTAGTAGAGAAGTCCTTCGATCTTGTACACCACCTGCTCTAAGTCAACTTTATGTTGCTTCCTATCGTACAATACTTGCAGAATTCTAGTTTGTACTCTTTAAAACCGTTTAGCAACTCCCTTCTGTGCAACTCACGTATGCCCTTCTCACTCATGTAGCCAAGATGCATATTTCCTCCACCTATTTCTCTGTAACGACGGCTGTACCACTAGTAAATGTTTTTATGTCCATTTGATACAAGTTCGACGACAATCGTTGTTCCTTAATGACCACCATGTTACCCTTAACTATCTTTAAAACTCCATTTGGCCAATGAATTTGTATCCTGCTGCATCCAAACATACCTAAAGAATCAAAATTCTTTTTTAATTTCGAAACGTGCATCACGTTCACAAGTGTTCGTACCACATCATAAAAAATGTTGATGTTTCCTACACCAATGGTTTTGCACGCCACATCGTTCCCAATGGTGTAAAAAGCGGGCTGGACGGCCGACTAGTCCCCGACTAGTTGGCAGTCGGCCTCCTCCAACTCGATTATGGGGCTAGGCGGCGGAGAAATCAGTCAAGCTAGTAATTGGACCTAATCGGCCGACTAAGCCACGGTTCAAAAAACCTAAATGTAGTCGACAGGGAAATTTTTTTCATAAAAGTTGCAGAGAAGGAGAAAGAAGACAAGGAGAAAAAGACCGACCGCTGCGCCGTTGAGCCGCCGGCCGCTTCTGCAGGTAATATTTTTCATTTCCTGCATTTTTTTTTGCTGCATTTTTGTTTTTTTGTTTTGTATTTTTTTCTTTGCTGATTTTCTTCTTCTGATTTTTCATTTCCTGCCGGCTTTTGTTGCATTTTTTTTGGTCTCTCCGAGTCTTCCCAGCCTCTTCGGTCTCTCTTTGGTCTTTGCGGTCAAGTGAGGGCAGTGAAAAAAATTTGCTTTGATTGTTGGTATCTATAAAACATATTAATAGCATGTAAACAATGAACATATGCTGACTCCTGACTGAGCATTCCAATGCTATGAATAGCATGTAAACAGTGAACATATTAATATAGCATGTAAACAGCGAATATTCCAATAACATTTACTAAGCATTCCAATAACATATGCTGACTTCTGAATGAGCATTCCAATGTCATATTAATAGCATTCCAATGACATACATTGCATTTTTTTTATTCCACGTGCGCGCGCGCGCGTGCGCACACACACACACACATATATATATATATATATATATATATATATATATATAATTTAAACTGACTAATCCAACTAGTCTCCAATTAATCCGATTAATTTCTAGTTCCCGTGAACCGACTAGCGGTCGACTAACGATTTTTACAACCTTGATCGTTCTCCATGAGGACGACACCACCACTGTACTTCTTATCGGTGCTGAACCACTTCATGTTTGGAGATATATGATACGAACCTACAGAGTCAAGAATAGAAGCACTTCGATTAAGATATCATTCCCGATATGTATTGTAAGTACATCACACGACAATTTCTCAACTCCCATTGTAATATTTACTTGACCCTGCTTTCTTGAGTTGGTACTTTTACCATTCTTTTCTAACAATCCTTATACTTCTATATACTACTACTTCATGTGACCTGACTGCTTGCAGAAATACATGCATTGTTATTCTACCGTAATTATTTGGATTTTCCTCCTTCGATGGATTCGGTTTCGTCATGATCTTATGGTTATGGTTGAGAAACGTAGTTATAACCTTCTCAATCTCTTGAGTCTCATTCCCATAGAGGATCATTGTTACCAAGTGGTCATAACACTGGATACGATGATAGGAGCAAAAGAGTCTGGTCCTCCTCCCGTAACTTTACCTCAAGACACTGAAGATGGCTTACCACTTTATTGAAATAGTTCAATTGGTGTTGAATTTGGGTCCCTTCATGCTGTAGAGTTGCTTCATTAAATACAACTTGTTTGACACGCATCATATAAAAACTCTTTAGCTTCAGCCATAAACTTGACATAGAAGTTTCTGTAATGACATTATACATCATCTCGCCTGCCAGACAGATTTAAAGTGCACTTTGCCATTTGATCCATATTATCTCACGATTCATCCATTATGTCGACATATTTCTTCTCCTTACCGACAATAATCATTCTTTTACTATGATTGCCTTAACTCTGCTCTGTCATATTAAGAAGTTTTCTTTAAAGTTAAACCTTCTCCACCTCAAACTTGTGTTGTTGACTTTCTTATACGTCATCCTTAATTTCGAAGTAGAACTCTCTCGGATCCTTATGAACTAATAACTTAAAGAATCACGATCTAAGAAGATATAGAGAAGACCAATACCGTCACCTACCATTATCCTAGATCAGTGAAATTAAAGAACCTTCAGTACCCTTTAGCTATGAGAAAACTTAGTTGAATAACCAAACACAAGAACACGAGATCTAAAGTGGTTCGATAAAAAATTGGCCTATGTCCACATGACAAGAAAATAATCTTTCTTGAAATGGAGATAAAACCTTACCAGAATTCGTATAATTGAATACCGAATAGCACAAATCTTTCCCTAAGAGATCTCCAACATGATCACGACCTTCTTCCTCTCTATGTACCCTTAGTTTTTTCTTATGCTTTAAGAGCCTTGACCATCATATTAGGGTTAAAAATACCCTAATATAGCATTTCTAAACTTTTCCAAAGTAAAGAGTAATCCGAACCGTCAAAGACTTATATCCCATCCAAAACTGCATGGACATGAATTCCGGTCCTAGTAAGCACTACGGACTAGAAAAAAAGGTTTACCGCTTGCCAAAAGAGGCATACTGATTTACTGTAGCAAGAGGTATACCGGTTGCAAAAAATGTATACAGCTTACTGTATCATTTAGGAATTTTGGCTCTTATTTTTACCCAGCTTGTTACTTTGACTTCTCCAGAGCTTCTGTCATTCATGAATCGTATGTAGTGTGATATCAAATGCATATATTATTCAATAATGCTAAGTTTACTACCAAATACTTACAACCTTCTTACAATCCTCTCTACCCTCCCTGCTATGTGGGCCACACCCGGTCACGCCTCCCCCCAAACGAACGGCTGCCACATGGCGTTCCTGCCACATGGTGGCCAACCGGACAGCCACCGGGCCCCACCTCTCTCCCCTCCTCCAATGGACGGCCGCCACATGGCGGTTGTAAGAAGGTTGTAAGCATTTGGTTGTAGGCATAGCATTATTCATATATTATTATTGACTGTTGGAAGTGCTTCAGTAATTATCATTTCAGGATACTGTGGGAATGAGCATCCATTACTCAAGCAGTACTTTCAGCTCAAAGTTTGGTTCCTGCGCTCTATGCTCTTGCTTCGGTCCATAATCTACATCTCTTTGCAGCTCAAAATGTGCTACCTTGTTTTCCTCTGCTCTCCGTGGTCATCTTCTGTCAATGTGGATAGGTACCTAACTTTATGACAGATTGCAAACTGTTATCCACTAATTTGTTAATCACATTCGAAATCAGCCATCCATCTTTCTTATTAATCAACTAGAAGTTGGAGAGAATGATTATCCATATGGAATTATTGGATGTCAGTGAGGATAGAATGACCTCACAAGGAAAAAAATAACATGCAAGCAATATTTGTTGTGGAGGTACCAGGTATGATCGTCTTTCTCATTTTCTCAAACAAATAACCAAAAGCTGATTACTATGAATATAACTAGTCTTATATGTACAACATTAACAAAATAGGAAACTAAAATAGGATTATAGGAAAGGAGTTTAAGCGACGACTATATAATATAATATAAGGATAGCTTGAAACCCGTCTAATATGAATTGTCACTTTTTATTCCAGTATACGTATTGAGAGCGTATTATTTCTCGCTTGCATGTTATTTATTTGGTTGCATGAGACTAGATCCATTTTTTTGGTTTGTCTTGGTTCTTGCTTTATAGTTTGGGTTGGTTTGGTCATGGGTTGAACCTATGGTCTAAACCTCAAATCCTAGCTATATAATCCAACTTCTTTCTCTCCCTCTTCATTGTTTCTTTTCCTTCTCTCTCTTAGGTTTTTCCCTCCCTCCATAGGCAAGTACACATTGCATGAGAAATGGAGAAACCTTCAATATTATTGGTCTATTATGTTTATTGTGTGATTTTAAACATGTTTAGAACTTTGATATTTCGGATTTGGTGGATGGAATGGTGTAGATCTGGAATTTTATGTGTGTGGGTGTTCTTGAGTTTTTCATGGTTTTGATCTTCAAAAAATTATTGTTTTCGAAAAGTTATTGTTCTATGTGATGGAGTACTTCATTTCGAGCAATTTGGCTTTTGAACCACTTGATTTTGAGTTGAGATGATGATTTTATGACATAACTAGTTTTTTGGATTCTTGGAGTTTTTCATGGACGAACTTGCTGTTATGGGACGATGGAGTACCATGCGGCCCAGCAACATGCGCCCCTCGAGCATGCGTCCATCTTGTTGGACGCATGTTTGCTTTGTGCATGCTTTCAAAAGTCGGACGCATAGTACCTTGAATGCATGAAAATTCACTAAGGCCTGATTCCATGCCTACAAGAGATTATGCGGCCACGAGCTATGCATCTCTTCTTTTGGGCGCATGTCTCTACATGACTTTTGTGTCTTTGCACGACTTTATGTGCTTTTGTCTTCTCCCTGACACTTATGCCTTGTTACATCGATCACCTTTATGTCACTTCCCCGACACTTCATTTATTGTCCATCACTTTGGCACTTGTCCCAAATAGTGGACTTTTGTCCAAGCATGCGGCCTGGTGGAGCATGCGGCCAGGTTAGAACATGCGGCCGGTTGGTTCATGTGGCCTGACCTTCTTGTGCACGACTTAGACACGTATTATCCTTAGTGACTCCCTGTGTACACGTAGTACTTTCTTGTTGGGATCATTTATTTTATTTGGAATGTTTATTATCATCCTCAATGTGGTTGATCATGGTTATTGCTTGTGTTATGATTCTATGGGAGAATGGACTCAGTAACCCGACCCTGTGCTAGAACTCATGCTTATGACCGATTGATAATTGAACTCGAATAGTGTATCCGTGCTGATACAATTATTGTCTGATATTGTTCATGATCTAATGTGCACTGAGGTGCGACATACCGTGTTAAGTGATTTATATTTGGGTTGTGCATCGATAATGCCTCCAAATTTCGGAACATGTGATACTATATATATACTTTTCCCCCGGCTCGGAAATGATATGCGAATCAAGTACCAAAGCGTGGCTAGAATTTTGATTGTTGAATGTTGCATACATGCTCGGGTGAATCCAGATTGAACTTCCATGGATTCGTATCTAACGTTCCCGTACTTTGTACGACATCTTAAGAAAATTTTTCATGTGGCCACGCCTTGAAATTTCAAAACAATATAAGGTTAATTAAGCAACTAAAAGTGGTAGTAACATTGGAAGAAAACGGTATCCCGAGATCATGCCAACGAACCTTCATACAGAGATTCATTCTAGGTGCGCTGTGGGCTGGCCACCACAGATACTCTATATCATCCGTCTTAGTGGAGCGCAGTATCTGACCTATTATAAATAATGTCGAGCTATTGTTTCACTATAGGAACATTGGAACCACTAATACCGTGATCTAGCGCAGTGGCCCTACGGGAAACTGGTGCAAATCGTGAAGTGCATGTATAATCATCTATTGGCTCGGTTAGCTCATGTTCGGCAATGGCGTGATCTGAGGATACCTATTATGTATTATTCTGAGATAACCTCAGACTCCACAAATAGCAAGCTGTACAAGTGATTGGTCGATCTTATTAATTGGACTTGGTTGTGATTGTATTATTCTGTTAGTAGCCTAGGAAAATGGACTATCATAGTGTGATGGATTCAACCATTGTTCTTGTTTGGTTGTAGGGCCTTTGTGCTAGGATATGCCATGGACTTAAGTTACTACGCAGAACATATATATATTATTATATTTATTGCTTGGATTTTTGTTTCTCCATTTCGTGCTTCCCTTGTGGTACTTGCTATTTGGGGTCTAACTCCACT
Organism: Iris macrosiphon; assembly: GCA_036927795.1. Classification (NCBI taxonomy): domain Eukaryota; kingdom Viridiplantae; phylum Streptophyta; class Magnoliopsida; order Asparagales; family Iridaceae; genus Iris; species Iris macrosiphon. The sequence continues at coordinate 36,840,200 of JAYESA010000004.1, read as the reverse complement.
GGTTTTGCATGGCCAGGTTTCAAGCCAGCACTCGAGGATCCAGCATACTTTCTTCCGACTCATAGCGCGTACCAGGAACATGACCGTCGAGGATAACGAGTGGGTTTTCTTCTTCCCTGCTCGTCATTGTACATTTTATCTCTTTTTAGCGTTTAGTCTCCGGCACCTGTTAGCCAACACGTTTGGACATTTAATTTTCTTACATGATTGTATTAAATCAGACTGCAACTGATCAGTCATGTACTTTTGTTACTCTACCAGCTTCTTATTTTGTACAGCTGGTCTACAGAACATTTTGATGAAAGCGTCTAGTACGTCTTATTGCTTTGTCATATATGCTCTATGATTACTGTTTCTTGTTTGATTGATTGAGACATAGATGTTCGTGTGACCCTAAGTGACCTAATTGTAGCATACACCCCTTGTCTAGTTACAGTCGTGATCGTCGTACGACGTATAGTACCTTGTACGGGGTAGCTGGCCGTATCCTTCTTCGTATTCTGGTACTGGGGCGTGACAAGGTTTTAGTGGTGTCATATGCAGGTCTGTTCTACAGACTTATAGGGTGTCATGGTCATAAGAGTCTCAATCAAACATAATCCTTCATGAAATTTTGAATTCGTCCTCTTCGATATTCAGCTTAAAATTTTTCAGATTGGTTGTTTCCTTGTTACTTCTCGTCATGTACTTGATGTTTCTTATGCTCTTTTTTAGGATTTTTCCTCCTCCAGATATTGCAGCAACAAGAGAGGCGTAGTTGCCAGTGGAACGAGATCTTGTAGAAATCCAACCAGTTATCCAAGTTGAGCCCACGATAAATGCGGCAAAGCAGCAGACTCCCGATGTTTTCGTACCTCCCGCAGTACCGGTAACACTAGATACCCCGGCCTTGCTAGAGATTATCCGGGACATGTTAGCTGTCCAACAACATCAGATGGTGGTTCAGCAGCAACAACATCAGGAACAACAATGTCAACAGCTTCAACAACAAGAACATGATGTCCTGTTGAACCAAGGGTTGCAGACGGCACTGGAACTAGGCGGGAGAGTAGATTCTGGGGCATCTGTTAGGTTTTGTAGACTGGATTCCAGATATTTCGATGGCACGGATGACGCCATTACGGCAGATGATTGGCTCCAGGATATTGAAACCATTCTGGCAGCAACTAAAGTTTCAATTGAGGAACATGTTGACCTGGTTCGCTTTCAGCTCCAGATCTTGCAAGAGATTGGTGGGCCACGATAGAGGTAGGATTGAGGTATCCTATTTCGTGGGACGATTTTAGGACCCGGTTCAGGACGAAGTACTTTGGGATTGTGGCTCAGTGCGAGCTACAACAGAGATTCACCAATCTCAAGCAGGCTGGAAGGACATTAGATGGTTACGCGGCGGAGTTTTGTCGACTGAGCAGATTTGCTCTAACCATGGTGGTAAACAGAGTTGGAGAGAGCGATGAGGATCCAACAAGGACTTCACTTGGAGATCTTACACATAGTAGAGGTGCATGACTACCAGACCTTCGAGGCAGTATTGATAGCGGCCAAGAGGGTTGAGCTTACCTCTCAGAGGATGGCATCAAGAAGAGTAGACCGAAAAATGCCTCATGGACAGAGCAACGAGGGAGGACTAGTACCGCGAACGTCAACATCATCTCCTGGCATTCGCATCCATGACGTGACAGAGGAGGCCAGTGACCTCGGCAGTGATAGCATATACTCGGCAGCAGCAGCCGAGACATCATCAACAACAGCAACAACGACGGGGAGCGCCGACGGGTTGTACGTATTATGGCAATGAAGGTCATACCCGGGATGTTTGTCGGACAACGAATGGACTATGCTTGAGATGTGGAAGTCCCGATCATAGGCTTGCCACTTGGCCAATGATATAGAGGCTAGGAGGGCCAGTACAACAGTTTTCTGCATTGTCGGCTCCAAGGACAGTGCAGCAAGGAGGATCAGCAGTAGCGGTGCGACCTATAGATCATCGTCCGTTGCCGACACATGCTCACTTGTACCGACAACAATAGCAGCAGGAACAACAGAGACCGCAACAACGACAACAGGAAAGACATCAGCAGGGAGCTGGGCAAGGCCAAGGGCAGGCATTCACATTATCCTTGGAAGAAGCTATGACGTCAGGCGACGTAGTGACAAGTAACATTTTCATTACAACATTTTCTGCCAAAGTATTATTTGATTCTGGAGCTTCGCACTTATTTATATCTGCACAATATGCGACATGTATTTGATTGAAGTTTGAGGCATTGCCAGAGAGGCTGAATATACTCACTGGCAATGGGATTGTAGGAGTTAGTAGGGTGTGCCTAGCATGTTCAGTTGTAGTATGTGGACATTTATTACCTGCGAAGTTGATCGAGTTCCCTATAGGTAACTTTGACGTTATCTTAGGCATGGACTGGTTGAGAGATAGCCATGCGACGATAGATTGTCATGAGGGTAGAGTGTTGTCTAGAGTCCCTGGTCTAGAAGAGTTTGCTCTTAGCAGAATAGCAGAAGACCATCATAAGGAAGGAATCGCAACAATAGCAACGGAAGAGGACCCGATACCCAAAATAGTTGAAGAATTCATGTACGTCTTTCCCGACGAGCTTTCCGGATTACCCCAGTTAGAGAAGTAGAGTTCTGTATAGAGTTGATGCCAAGAGCAGAACCAATATTCCAGAAGGTATACCCAATGTCACCATCAGAGCTTGATCAGTTATATCGACACGTGGAAGAATTGAAGACAACTTTATTCGGACCAGTGGATCACCGTGGGGAGCACTAGCGGTATTGGTGAAGAAGAAATATGGATCGACGTGGTTGTGCATGGATTACATGCGATTGAATGCGGTGACAGTGAACAACAAGTATCCATTGTCCAGGATTGATGACTTGTTTGACCAATTAAGCAAAACAAGAGTCTTCTCGAAGATAGATCTGCGATCAGGATATCATCATGTGCGAGTTCGGGAGCAGGATATACCGAAGACACCATTTAGGTCATGATATGGGCATTACGAATTCTTAGTTATGCTATTCAGACTGACTAATGCTCCAGCGGTATTCATGGATTTGATGAACCGTATTTTTATACCATACTTAAACCAGTTTGTAGTAGTATTTATTGATGACATCCTTACGTATTCTCGTAATGGGGAGGAACATGAAGAATATCTCAGGATAGTACTGCAGACTTTGAGGGAGCACCAGTTATATGCGAAGCTTAGTAAGTGTGAGTTTTGGCTGGATCACATATCCTTTCTTGGACACATTATTTTTGGAGCAGGAGTGTCAGTTGATCCCAAGAAGGTAGATACAGTAGAGAATTGGCCAGTTCCAATAACAGTGGCCGATGTGCGTAGTTTCCTAGGCTTGGCATGATACTACAGAAGATTTGTGTCAGACTGCTAAGATCTCAGCACCTTTGACTCGGTTGACGCGCAAGGAAGTTAAATTTGTGTGGTGAGCAGAATGCCAGATAGCCTTTGAAGAGTTGAAAACGAAGTTAATCTCTGCACCAATCCTTGCTCGTCCAACAGGCTTTGTAGGATTCACGGTGTATTGTGATGCATCTGACAAGGGGCTTGTATGTGTTTTGATGCAGCACGGGAGAGTGATAGCGTATGCTTCTCGGCAGCTCAGAGATCACGAGAAGAACTATCCAACTCACGATTTGGAGTTAGCATCGGTAGTGTTTGCACTTAAGCTATGGAGGCACTACTTATATGACGATCGGGTGGAGATCTTCACAGATCATAAGAGTGAAATATGTATTTACGCAGGACTTAAACATGAGGCAGAGGAGATGGCTAGAGTTGTTGAAAGACTATGACATGGAACTTCAATACCATCCAGACAAGACAAATGTAGTAGCTGATGCACTTAGTAGAAGAGGTAGAGAATTCAAGTTGACCACTCAGAAGCACATTCTAGAAGACTTACGAGAGATGAGAATCAAGCTAGTACTTCCACATGATACATGAGTTCTGGCTAGTCTACATATTCAGTAAACTTTGGTGGATATAATCAAGATAGCTCAGGCAGAGGACCTTAAGATTCAGAAGCTATTGGCAGAATGCGAGTCCGGTCTTCGGAAAGAGTTGACGATTCATGCAGATAGAACGCTAAGGTTTGGGAACCGTCTATGTGTACCAAGCGGGATATTCAACAATAAGTTATGACTGAAGCACATAGTTCCCAGTACTCCATTCATCCGAGAGGCACGGAGCTGTACCAAGATATCAAGCAACACTTTTGGTGGAACGAAATAAAGAGAGAAATAGCATGCTTCGTATCGTGATGTCTGATATGTTAACAAGTGAAGGCAGAACAACAGAGACCGACAGGGTTATTGCAGCCGCTTCTTATTTCATAGTGGAAGTGGGAACACATCACCATGGACTTTGTGACCAGTTTACCTAGATTTTCGACTGGTCGAGATGTAGTTTGGGTGATAGTGGATCGACTCACAAAAGTGACACATTTTCTTTCCTTCAGAGTGGGACAATCTACATAGCTGTTGGTAGATTTGTATATGCGACATATTGTGATACAACATAGCGTGCCGGTTACTATAGTGTCCGACCGAGATACAAGGTTCACTTCTCATTTCTGGAGAAGCTTGCACGAGAGATTGGGTAACATGTTAAGATTCAGTACTGCGTACCATCCCCAGACAGACGGGCAATCAGAGAGGATCATCCAGACCCTGGAAGATATGTTACGAGCATGTACCCTATACTTTGGTGGATCTTGGGAGGATCACCTTCACTTAGTAGAATTCTCGTATAACAACAGTTATCAGGCCAGTATTCAGATGACACATTTCGAGACACTATACGGCAGGAGGTGTAGATCACCGTTGGCATGGGACGACATTGGTGAGCGAAAGATGTTAGGCCGCGAAATGATCTCGCAGACAGTAGAAGTCAGGCAGATCAGAGCGACTTCGGGTTGCGCAGGATCGACATCGTCATTGGGCATACCAACATCGTAGGCCTTTAGAGTTTCGTATCGACGACCACGTGTTCTTGCGAATTTCTTCAACCCGTGGAGTTATTAGATTCGGTGTCCGCTGGAAGCTTAGTCCCGATTTGTTGGGCCGTTTGACATTCTCAATCGGGTAGGCGATGTGGCTTATCGTCTTGCCCTTCCACCTTCGCTACGTGAGGTGCACGATGTATTTCATGTATCTCAGTTGCGTAGGTATGTTCCTAATCCGAGTTATATCCTCGATTACTCTGAATTAGTCGTTGGTATCGACTTATCTTATGAGGAGCAACTCGTATCCATTTTGGACCGAAGGGAGAAGGTACTTAAGAACTGGACTATTTCTCTTGTCCGAGTTGCCTGGGGCCATCACACTCTTGGAGAATCAACGTGGGAGCACGTGGATGATATACGGTCTCGGTACCCGCACCTGTTCGATTCGAAAGGTATATTCTACCTTATGCCTTCGTATCTTAAGATTCCCTGATCAGGCGATCACCTATGTGTTGTGATGTTATTGCTTGCATGTGTAGATTTGCTAACAGATTTGTATCGTGCTTGTCCTGACTTCTCTAGCCTTACTTGGATTCGAATTCCGATGACGAAATCTTTCTAAGGTGGATAGAAATGTCACTTCCCGTTCCCAGTATACGTATTAGGAGCGTATTATTTCTCGCTGGCATGTTATTTATTTGGTTGCATGAGACTAGACTCATTCTTTGGTTTATCTTGGTTTATGGTTTGGGTTGGTTTGGTCATAAGTTGAACTCCATGGTCTAAGCCTCAAACCCTAGCTATATAACCCAACTTCTTTCTCTCCCTCTTCATTCTTTCTTTTCCTTCTCTCTCTTAGGTTTTTTTCTCCCTCCATAGGCAAGTACACCTTGCATGAGAAATAGAGAAATCATCTATATTATTGGTCTATTATATTTATTGTGTAATTTTAAGCATGTTTAGAACTTAGATATTTCAGATTTGGTGGATGTAATGGTGTAGATCAGGAATTTTATAAGTGGATATTCTTGAATTTTTTTTGTTTTGATCTTCAAAACCTTATTGTTTTCGAAAATTTATTGTTCTATGCGATGGAGCACTTCATTTCGAGCAATTTGACTTTTGAACCACTTGATTTGGAGTTGAGATGGAAATTTTATGGCAGAACTAGTTTTTCGGATTCTTGGAGTTTTTTCATGGCCGAACTTGCTGTTCTGAGACGATGGAGTACCATTGGGCCCAACAACATACGTCCCTCGAGCATGCGTCCATCTTGTTGGACACATGTCTGATTTGTGCATGCTTTCAAAAGTCGGACGATAGTACCTTGAACGCATGGAAATTCACTAAGGCCTGACTCCATGCGTCCATGAGATTATGCGGCCACGATCCATACGTCTCTTCTTTTGGGCGCATGTCTCTACACCACTTTTGTGTCTCTGTACGACTTTATGTGCTTGTCTTTTCTCTCTAACACTTATGCCTTGCCACATCAATCACCTTTATGTCACTTCCCTGACACTTCATTTATTGTCCATCACTTCGGCACTTGTCCCAAGTAGTAGACTTTTGTCTGAGCATGCGGCCTGGTTAGAACATGCGGCCGGTTGGTTCATGCGGCCTGACCTTCTTGTGCACGACTTAGACACGTATTATCCTTAGTGACTCCATGTGTACACGTAGTACTTTCTTGTTGGGATCATTTATTTTATTTGAAATGTTTTTTATCATCCTCTATGTGGTTGATCCTGGTTATTGCTTGTGTTATGATTCTATGAGAGAATGGACTCAGTAACCCGACCATGTGCTAGAACTCATGCTTATGACCGATTGGTAATTGGATTCAAATATTGTATCCGTGCTGATACAATTATTGCCTGATATTGTTCATGATCTAATGTGCACTGTGTAACACCCCGTTCCGTTCAAGTGGACTGCCGTCTCAAACGGTAAAAGTGCGACTGTCCCGACCTGCTTTGCCTCAAGCGAGAAGCAAAGGATATCCAGACTTGCCCCTACAGGAATCCAGCTTAGGCTTTCAGAGGCTCGCTCGGCGTATCGCTCTACCGAGGCGAATCATCGCTAAGGTGGGTGGCTACGGTGAACTTGTCTTTGCTTAGCCAGTACACATAAAATCTGGAAATGTTCATGCTAGTTGCTAGGTGATTCACCCCCTGCATGCTAATAAATCCAACGCACCTAGCTAAGGGAATAATCCCAACTTGTATTGCTATGCTAGAACATGGAAAATGAAATACTGCTTATATATGTTCAGACCCTCGCATGCTAAGTCCCTAACGGTTTCATCTCTCGGCTTACTTTCGGGCCCGAGCAAACGTGCTGCTTATGTTCCTTAGAAACGCATGCTTGTCTGCTTGTACGTTGCCTTGACTCAATACTTGTAACATAAGCCAGGCCAACACCCTGTTATACAGGATATTGTTCAGAACGACTATGAGAATGGAAATCAGGCAATGCCTCTTGTCTTGTACTATTGTTGCCTTAACAGCAATAACTCTTGTCTTGTACTCTTGTCTTGTACTCTTGTTGCCCCAACCAAGGCCCCGTTCGATCATGGACAACCAGTGCACAGGGTCATGGTCTCGCGGGCGATGCTGGGGCACTGGCATCGACCCGGTCCGGGCGAGACCTATTGTTCTTAGTCTCTTGTTCGGCGGAATGGCTTGCAGCGCCTCTTGTACTTCGTTGCATACCATTCTCGTCAAGACTATACCGTCCATTATGGCATACGCCAGTGATCGCCTTGTATTTAACTTGTTGCATGCTTGCTTGTAAATGAAAGATAAACAAATCATCCTCGCTTAGCGGCTATCCGCGTGCGAGATACTGTATCGCATGAAACAAATAAATTGAACACCTGAACGATCTTGAAATAAGTACTTGTGTTGCATATGCTATAACTTGGTTTTCATTATGAATGCCCCTGAATGCTTATACTTGCCCGTGCTCTGATTTATAATGTTTGCCTTGGACAGGGAAGGTAAAATGGTAAGTTGGTAAGTCTCGCTGTGTTTCCTCTCATGTTGCACGACGCACTGCCCGACACGTTAGGCTATTCAATATTTGCATGTAATTGATCCTAAGGCAACTAGAAAGACAACTTAATAGTTGGTGCACGAAATTTATATTACGTGTTTGGATTTGTTGAGCGGGCGAGTAGCTTCCCTACCAGTGCATTCAATGTACTGATAATCCACCAGTTTGTATGCAGGGTGCGGGGGAACCTCGTTCGGTGCGGATGCCTCCTTCGTACGTGCTAAGGCGTAGACATCACTCCGAAGCAGCGGTGCGTCCGGAACAGAAGCACATATACAAGACATAATGTTGGAACATAGCCCGAACATCGCCTGAACTCGCCTGAACATCGCCTGATCATCGCCTCTACAATCATTCCACAATTGTAGCCGCTTGGCACGCTTTTACTGTTTCAGAGAGAGAGGCTTGAGCGACTTGTAATCTCGGCTATACGCCGCCTGTAACACTTGTTCATATCAATAAAAGAGCTTGCTTTACTTCAACTTGTGTTTCAATGCTTCCGCTATATTGTCGACTCAGTGAACCTGTTACCGATCGCCTATGCGTTCATGACTCCGCTGCACTCGGACAATCTGTGCGACTCTGTGGCTCAGAACTCTAATCGCCAGCCAATGGACCACGGCCTTGCACGGGCGTGGATTACGCTCGTGCGGCATCACGCCCAGATGGGTCCAGCGATCGTTCCGCGGGAGCGCTGGCGAGGGTGATTCTCGCCTAGCGGGAACGGCCGATTTGCCTGCGGGAGATCGGGGCGTGACACACTGAGGTGCGACATACCGTGTTACATGTTAAGTGATTTATATTTGGGTTGTGCATCGATAATGCCTCAAAATTCCTGAACGCGTGATACTATATATATATATACTTTTTCCCAAGCACGAGAATGATATGCAAGTCAAGTACCAAAGCGTGGTTAGGATTTTGATTGTTGAATGTTGCATACACGCTCGGGTGAATCCAGATTGAACTTCCATGGATTCGTATCTAGCGTTCCCGTACTTTGTACGACATCTTAAGGAAAATTCTCATATGGCCACGCCTTGAGATTTCGAAACAATATAGGGTTAATTAAGCAATTAAAAGTGGTAGTAACATTGGGAGGAAACAGTATCCCGAGATCATGCCAACGAACCTTCTTACAGAGATTCATTCTAAAAGCGTCGTGGGCTGGCCACCACAGATATTGTATATCATCCGCTTTAGTGGAGTGCAGTATCTGACCTATTATAAATAATGTCGAGCCACTGTTTCACTATAGGAACATTGGAACTGCTAATACCGTGATCTAGCGCAGTGGTCCTACGAAAAACTGGTGCAAATCGTGAAGTGCATGTATAATCATCTATTGGCTCGGTTAGCTCATGTTCGACAATGGCGTGATATGAGGATACCTATTATGCATTATTCTGAGATAGCCTCAGACTCCACAAATAGCAAACTGTACAAGTGATTGGTCGATCTTATTAATTGGACTTGGTTGTGATTGTATTATTCTGTTAGTAGCCTAGGAAAATGGACTATCATAGTGTGATGGATTCAACCCTTATTCTTGTTTGGTTGTAGGGTGTGACCTTTGTGCTAGGATATACCATGGACCTAAGTTACGACGTAGAACCTATATATATATTATTATATTTATTGCTTGAGTTTTTGTTTCTCCATTTCGTGCTTCCCTTGTGGTACTTGCTATTTGGGGTCTAATCCCACTGGTTTTGCATGGTCAGGTTTCGAACCAGCACCCGAGGATCCAGCATACTTCCCCCGACTCATGACGCGTACCAGGAACATGGCCGCCGAGTATAACGATTGGGTTTTCTTCTTCCATGTTCGTCATTGTATATTTTATCTTTTTTGGCGTTTAGCCACCGACACCTGTTAGCCGGCACGTCTGGACATTTAGTTTTCTTATATGATTGTATTAAATCAGACTACAGTTGATCACAGTCATGTACTTTTGTTACTCTACCAGCTTCTTATTTTATACAGCTGGTCTCCAGAATATTTTGATGAAAGCGTTTGGAACGCCTTATTGTTTTATCATGTATGCTCTATGATTACTGTTTCTTGTTTGATTGATTGAGACATAGATGTTCGTGTGACCCTAAGTGACCTGATTGTAGCATGCACCCCCTTGTCTAGTTGTAGCCGTGATCGCCGTACGACGTATAGTGCCTTGTACGGGATAGCTGACCGTGTCCGTCTCCGTATTCTCGTACTAAAGCGTGACAGATTCGTAGCAGAACAAAGCCATGGGCGGCTATAACCGTTTCTGTGGCGTTGACAGGGTCGTGTTACTTGCATAACTGGCCCGGCCCCCAGAATGTAGGCTGTTATCCACCCACAACAAATCTTACATGAGAGAGGACCTCGATGTGGCTGTTGTGCTTCTGTACGGGCCGGTCCTAGGGTAAGTCGGATAGGACTTCAGACTTGGACAACCCTCCTTTGCTAGGACAACCCCCAGGGTCAACGTGATTCCACCAAATGTCCGGATCACGGATGATCTCTTTGGACCGGCTCATAATAAGGATCAAGGGACAACCAAAATTAGTTCTGGATAGCACAATCCAACCCTCCGGGCCGGCCTTGCTCCTGTGTTCTTCTTTTCTTCAAGCCCATGTCTCTACATCCCGAGATACTATGCTCCAAGTTCCCACAGCATGCAAGAGTTTTTCATAGCTTGTAAGTAAATTTCAAGGGGAACCTTCAGAGTTGGTCCAAACCAAAGTTAATTGCTTTCCAGAGTAGGACTTTGCAATTACAGGTTGAAGGAGCAGGTGTTTAGTGAAGATAAATCAGCAGGCAAGTCCAGTTCCTGCATGTTTTCCTTCGTATCATACTACATATAAGATTTAGGGATTCAATGTTGGATTCTAGTTTTGTCGTTCTGGATATTGTAACGGACACAATATGTTCTTCAGATGAATCAGCTCCAAAGGTGCACTGAGAGGCTAGCTGGAGCAATTTCACATAAATCACAGGCATGTTCATCTTATTCTTGTTAGGCAAAATGGTTGGCTCTTTTCTCCTAGTTTTTTCTTGTCTATGTTCAAGATGGGCCAAAGTGGAATCTGCTACAAAATGATGTGCGGATATTCTGCAACACAAGATGAACGAGTATCGTTGCATCCAAGGCACATAGGGGGCTGACGGATACCAATCCACATGTACAAGCTCCATATCACAAACTGGCCTGGGATCTATGGAGTTGATGAATCTGGTAGATAATGTTACTGTTTACAGCTGAACTTGGCCCACTTGTTTTCTGCAAATTTACGATTATAAATGGTTGCGAATCAATATTAAGGCGTTCATGAGTTGTACGGTGAGTGACTTGTGGATGGATGGATGTATTTTGGAACCTGAAAGCATTTTTTAACACATTCTTCCAGTTTAATACATCTTGAAGCTCGTTCTCTTGACAAGAACAACTTCTTGTCGTCGGTCAAATTCTGCATTGGAGTCAACCCCTTAAAAGACTTGCGAGGCCCTTATCGATGGTGCCAAAACTGCCAAGAAACGAGCAGCTAACTTCGACGCTTTCAGAGGATCAACCCCGACGGAGGTAAGCGATTCCAGCAAAATAGAAATAAAGTAAGGATTTGATGGTGGTAGAATTTTTCACAGACGATCAATCCAAATAGCAACAGCAGTGGACCCCCGAGGACGATGTATACTTACACCATCGAGGAGGATATTCCGTACCAATCTTCCACGTCCTACTAAAGGAAAACAAGATACAACTCTCCGAGGCTAGGCGGCCCGACGAAGTAGGACGCACCAACGATCCTAAGTATTGTGAGTATCATCGATACATGAACCATCCGACAATACACTGCTACGTGCTCAAGGATAAGATCCAGCGGGTGGTTGATTCCAAGACTATCACGCTGCGCAACGATCAAAAGAAAGTCACCGCCAATGTGTTGTCAGTACAGTTCGCTGATTTCCCTCAAGTACAAATAGATGGCGTAGTCCCTATCCTCGCTGTGGAGTTAAAGCTCGTCAACCTACCTATCTGACAAAAGATAACGGCTTGGTGCATCTCACGCTGAAGAAAAGAGAGATAATGTGGGTACACCCAGATCTCCTTCAAGACGAACAATGGACTACATTCCTAGGAGAATTCAAGTCTTGTAATGCCATCATTCTCAACCAAGAAGATCCTCTCCCCGTTGATATCATATCAGAGGAAGAGGAGAACGCTCACATGGTTGACGCGGACGTTGCACATCGTGGAACAATGAGAATGGGCAAGTAGTATGCAAAGGTGTACGATCAAGCCCCTAGCAAAAAATTGTCATCCTCTGCTCCTATGGAAAACTCACCCATGCCATCAGCAACGAAAAAGGCAAAGCAGACTAGGTTTTTAAATCCCTACAAAAAGACGTACTTTAAGGTCTTGCAGAACCGTACACTTTTGACATCCTGGTCCAGCTGGCCAATATTCCAGCTCGTCTTTTGGTTCATTTATCCGAAGAGACCAGAGATGCACTCCGAGAAGCGCTTCAACAGGCGGAATCCTACCTAACAAATATCACGTCCATTCCAGAGGCAACTGGCAATTGTCCGCATTGCCATAGCACGACCAAGCAGGTACCCAACATCACATTCTCACAGGAAGATATGTTGTTGAAGCACAATCAATATGATCGTCCTTTATATTATATTGGGTATATCGTCGCAGTCAAGGTTGAACGGATGCACATTGATCCGTGTTCGTTACTAAGTGTTATCCCCAGAAGCATACTGGAAAATCTGAACATACCGATGCACTGATTATCAACCACAAATACGATGATTCTTGGCTTTAATGTTGATTGTAGCATGCCTCTGGGAAAGATTCGTTTGAAGTATCGCATCAGAGACCTCCAAACAGAAGTGAAGTGCTATGTCATCGACGTAGAGGTGTCCTACAATGTCTTGCTAGGACATTCGTGGATACATGAGAATCTCTTCGTGTCATCTACGCTCCACCAATATTTCAAATACGTGGATGGGGAAGGAAAAGTCAGGAGTTCGTCGATGTTAATCATTTCAAAGGTTTGGAGGCATAGTTTTCTAATGCACTCCTGTATAAACCGGCGTAGTTCGGAAAAGACGATGGTAATGAGGCCGACAATGAAGCCGAAGTCGATTCAGATAATGAAGAGTCGACTATACTCTACTTCAAAGGATATAACTAAAAATCTATCATCCGTAAGGAAGAGAAGTCGTTCGTTATCGATATGAGCACCCTAAATACTTATGGAGGTGTAGGCATTCACGAGCAACCATTCGTCATTGATCTCAGTACTCTGAACACTTGGGAGCTACTATTGGTCCTTGACCTCAACACCCTGGGCACTCACGAAGGCTCGAGCATTAGTAAGTCCTTCGTTATTGACCTAAGCCTACATCGAGGTTCAGGTAGTAACGAGCCATCCGCCGTCAACCTAAGAGAGGCGAAGCCCTTTGTCATCGATCTCTCCATACTTATAAATGAAGTACAACCTCTCGTTAAGGAAGTACATAATTTGTCATCGATCTCTCCATCCTTGTAAATGAAGTACAACCTCTCGTTAAGGAAGTACATAATTTCAATTATCATGTGTCTCCAGATTCCGCCAAGAGTTTTAGCAATTGGGATCGATCAGTCCTGTACGAAGAAGCCCCCTTACTGATGTACTCTCAGACTTCCAAACGAACGACCCATCTAGTCTCGAATATAATGCAGTCTTTCTGTTACGTCCCTTGTCCGAAGATCAACACATAATTATCTTTAGAAAAGAAATGCTCTATCCACAAAATTCAAGGGAGTTTGCCTAGCTTTCGGTTTTGCCAACCACTCATTGGGTGTACAATGCGCAATCTGGAGTCAAGACTGTGATCAAGTCTTTGCGCAATCTGGAGTCAGTAGGGATGACAAGAATGATCGACAATGAATCCATGATATTATAAGCTATAGCATATAAAACATTCTGAATGGTGTATGTGGACAATGGGCAATAAGGGTGAAGAATATGTTAAAAGGAAATACTGAATATCATCATCGTGACTCCTAGCAATGCTGAAATGGGTTTCATTGATCACTTCTCTGGTACATTTCATGCACACTAGTCCATATCAGTTTGTGTTAGCAATTTTGCATTGTGGTCATTCTCGTGATCACTCTCTCTGTCATTCCCGTGATCACTCTATGATTCTGACGAGTCAAACATTCTAGGCCTCGTAGCTAGAAACTGGAGGAGATCTTCCTATTGGGGGTTGCTAACTGTTGCTGTGGCAATTTGCATATGCATTAAATTGGAATGGAAATGGAAAAGCATTCCAACTAAAAGCTAGAGATATCTTTACTTCTGTCACTCTCTTACTCTCGTTTTAGATACCTTTCTATTGCCTAGGTTTATAGCACATGAACTGCTATAGCCATAGGCTCACTCCAAAGTCTTTTGTTGATCATGAGCATTTTCTTCTATAAAAGGCCAACAACAGATATGACCATGTGGCAAGAGTTTTGTAGTAGTAGTAGTAAATATAGACATCCCCCCTTCTTTTTTTCTCCAGAGCCATGCGGCCAAAACAAATTGCCTTAGAGAAAGAAGGGTGCAACATTTCCCCCAAGGTAACTATACTAATGATGACCATAGACTGGAAAATGTCATTTCATTGGAAAATTATTTATATAGGATATTTAGACTTTGGGTCTCTGATAAGTTACAAAATTTGTGTTTGAGTCTCCATAATATACATAATTAGTATTTGGGTCTCAAAAGTGTCACAAAAAAATAATTAGTGACACTTTTGGTGACACTTTTGAGAGATTAGTAACACTTTTGAGATCCAAACATTAATTAGGTATATTATGAAGATCCATACACAAATTTCGAAACTTATGAGAGACCCAAAGTCTAAAAATCCCAAATATATATAGTTCTTAAGAAAGAACAATGATTATTTGGCGTGAATTTATCCTCTTTTACAGAATATACATATGTATTGCCCTTACGTTTTTGAGATTTCTTTTTGGAGTGTTGTATAATTTCTCTACAACTTTTTGTTTCAAATGTTAACCGAACTAGTCCTTAAAAATAACGAAAGTAGACATAAAGAAACAAATATTTTGTTTGCATCTCTCTCCCACTCGCTCTTGTTTTGAAATTGTGTTACCTTTCTGTTTCATCCCCATCCTGCTATTTGTCATCAATTACTTGGCTTCTACTTTTGTTAGTAGGTTTAAATTAAGCCATCAGCCTAACACTAATATTAGGAAAGCTGACTTGGGCATGTGGTTTGATCTTAAGCTGATGGTAATCCGAACGAAAGTCTATATTCGAAAACACTGAAACACCTTGTAACTCATCGAAGAGATCATCAATTCTAGGCAGCGGGTACTTGTTTTCGAAAGCGACTTTATTCAACTCCCAATATCCTTAATTTGTTCATTACTACAGACCTTTTCGTTCTAATTGATTAAACTTCTCTTTTTCACTCCATGTAGAAGGAGCAAGTGCTTCGAAGGCTCTATTCGGACACCTCGAGCATGACTAAGGAGGGAGTGGTATTCAACAACAATCTGAACCTGAGCTCGACCAAAACCAACAGTAGTGAAGTGGAGAAGGTCGACTGCGAGTGCTGCGGAATGTCGGAGGATTGCACCCCGACCTACATCGGCCATATCAAGACCACCTTCTGCGGGAAGTGGGTCTGTGGCCTGTGTTCAGAGGCGGTGAAGGAGAAGATGAAGCGAACTCCGCCGCCACTGACGATGGAAGAAGCTTTGGAGTCCCATACTGCACTCTGCAAGCAATTCAATGGAACCGCAAGGCTCAATCCCAAGCTCACTTTAGCGGGAGCAATGAGGGACATTGCAATAAAAAGCTCCCAACGTCGTAGGTCCATTTCTAGTGATCAATGCGGACTACCAAAGATTGGTAGAACGATGAGTTGTGTTCCTCGTATTGATGGATGCTAAGCTTTCCCTATAAACTGCTGGCCACAAACTAGTGATTCTAACTTTTGGATGAAGTGGCTAACTAACCACATGGATTCCTGGATCATATAGCTGATGATTGAAGGCAATACCGTTATCTGCTCAAAAACTACTAGTGAAAATTTAGAAAGTATTATGAGATTCTAATATTTGTCAATTTTTTGTCCTTTCTTTAATTATATTCTTTCTTCTTCTTCTACTGTCCTTTTTTTTTTTGCGACTTCGATGTTGTAGTACGTAGTAAGATATGAGTGACGCTAACGGATGCTAAATAGTGTTACTAGCGAGGAGTGCCTTACAAAAAAACACAAAATAATGAGGAAAAGGATAAACCAAACGACCATGCTATATGGCTCGTGTAGTACTCGTACGAGACGGCGGGGGTGGCAGAGCAGGAGGGGGGATGGAGGCGGGGAGCGGAGCAGGAGGGGGTCAAGGTGTGTAATGGGCTGGGTCCCACCCAGTCAACGCTGGCCTGGGGCGGCCCGGATCCGATCAACTGGCCAGTCCGGCGGCCCATAGGGCATACCGTTCAGGGCTGGGCCTGAGATATCGGTCCTAAAGACCGGCCCGACCCGGTTTGAAACCCGGTTTGAAACGATTCAATCCTCCAAATCCGGTCGACCTGAACCCGCCCTGTCCAGCAACCTGGTCTAGGTTCGGCCAGGCCCGATCAGAGCTCGAAAATTAAAAAAAAAAGACTGTTTGGGAGGGTATTTTTACCAAAGAATAATGCTATTTTTACCTCCAAAGTATCTCTCCAAACCATCCCTCTCTATGTAGCAGATGACATGGCGGTTAATGTGACACTAGTCTTGACAAATTATAAAATTAAAATTAAAATAAATATTAATATTAATATTAACATTGAAATTTTTTTGGTGATTAATTTTTTGGGTTAAAATTTGCCATGTCATATGTCATGTCATCTGTCACATAATACTATTTAGCATGCCACGTCAGCCATCACATAAGGAGGGATGGTTTGGAAGAATATTTTGGATGTACGAATAACATTACTCTCTACCAAAATACCCCCATTATAATGGTTGTTTTTATCCGTTTTAGGGGTATTTTGGTCATTTAGCTGAAAATGATCAAAATACCTTTATAACAACTATATTTTAGGGGTATTAGGAATAATTTCGTACAAGATTTTTTTTTATAAATATGACTTTAATTATCAAAATTAACCACAAAAATTTCTTTCTTCACTTACAATATTTACAAGCAAGCAATCTAGTGTGAAGAAGCTATTTACTATCATGAAAAATGATCAACCACCACAGAAATTGCAAGATCAGCAACCTCAACCCACACCGCAATAAGAGTTGGAATCGAAAATTTGGCATTATTTTAGCAGAGTTTACAATGAGCGCGATACGAAAAGAAGATACTCGAATAGAGTTCTTGTTTAATGCTTGTATTGTAGGAAACGACTCAAATGAGAACATAATTGTGGTACAAGAAAGTTACGTAGGCATCTGAAAATATGTATGGATAACTAGTAATCTTGTATTTTCTTCAAAAAGTATATCAATTTTAATATATTTTATTATTTTTAGATAGGTCATAGGTATATTTAAACCTAATTGCAACTTATGTTTGAGTTTCAGCTTTAAATCTCTCTACAAACTTTGTTCGCATTATTACAAATAAATTTTGTAGAGGTTGAAAAGCTGAAATACAAATATAAGTTGTATGACTTATGTAGCAAAAATAATATATATGAATTTTTTTTATCTTATTTCTGATATTCTTATGTATTAGTACTATTAATATGAGTCATTAATAAAATTTAGTTCTCTTTTATTCTTTCTAAATTTTTTATTTTTGAAAGATTTTTTTTTTAATGAACTAGGCTTGCCCTGAACCGGCCCGAACCCAGTCCGGTTCGGTCCAGCCCGCCCCTGTCCGATCCATGGGTCCGGGCTGGGTTCACCCCTCTCTATTAGGGTCCGGGCCGAACTGTCCGCTCCGCCTCCTCTCCCGAGCTAAGCCCGGCCCAACCTAGGCCCAATAGACACCATGAGGAGGGAGGACGGTGGCTTGTGCGAGTAAGCGAGTACTGCCCGAGCCGTATGTCTTTTTTGTAAACCAAACTATATGTGGTGTACAACTAAAAGTGTGTTCATTCATGTTCAACCAACCTTCTTAAGAAGACGAGATCAGTGAATTAGTACGTGACAGAGTTTTACAAACTCAATCGATTTGTATTTCACATGGTGGCTATCGAGGGGGGGGGGGGGGGGGAGAGAGACCAGAGATTTGAACATGGCTTACATTTGGATAATCAACAATTTATGGTGGGCTATTGCTATGCCACGTTGATTCCGTCCAGATCCTTAGAGCTTGTTGGCAGGAGGTTAGCAGAGAGGACCGGAGGGTAGAAGAGATTCCACTCCGCTACGATAAGCATCCTTATTCAATCGTCAGATCTTGCCCCAACAGTCAGAGCACCAGATCATTGAGCTTCTCATCAGCCAGTATTAGCAGTCCCAACGATAATATCAGTGCAGTCTTCCAGGAAGCCCCAGACTTATCCCCCTCCGTCCAAGCAGTCGATGAAGGCAAGGTGTGCCTATTGTGGCAAGCCAGTGCACAGTGCAAGAGAGTGAATGGTATGTATTTCTGGTGTGGGACATCTGATTATATGATTAGATCTTGCCCAATCTTGCATCAGAGGCTTTGTCAATTGGGTAGTTGCTAGTCTCACTTAAGTTAGCGATAGAGGTCCAGAGAGGACCAGTAGAGGCATTATGACCCCTTGCTCAGTGTCACCTTCCGACGTAGTCTCAATAATTCTAGCGTCAGTGTCCGGATCAGTTTGTCCAGGCCCAACAAGATAGACAGAATAAGCAGCATGTTAGAGCAGTAGCCTTGAGACGTGGGCTTGGTGAGAAATTTAGCATGTTTGAGCAGATCTTGGCAAAAGGCGGTCTTGTTATAGGTAATATTCTAAACTTCCCTTTAGTCTTGTTCTTCTTAGGTTCCCATCGACGGCCTTGTATTCCACCTATATCTAGGGTGGAATGGTCAGCTAAATATATTCGGCGGCAAGTGGAGGCGAGTTTCTCGTCCATTTTCGTGCCTCTTCTCTCTCCTCCGGTAAATATGGTCAAACAAAACTAGCGGGGTCAGAACCCCCAAACAACAAGTACCACAAAGGAGGCTTGATCAGGTGATTGACAAAATTTTACAAAACCAATCAACAACACAACAACGATATTAAAGACATAAGTAAAAAAAAATGTGGGTTGAGACTTGTGCGGTATCAACACACGCATCTCGAGATAGACCAAGGAAGACTAAAATGAGTAGATGAACAGGAACTAACTATAGAGTAGGATAAATACGACAAGCGACGAAAGAGCATATGGACTACTCTGGATATGAACTACAACCCGTAAACCAAACAAGAATTGGGGTTGCATATTGTTTTCCAAGCGAAACTTAGTCTCTAACCACACACTGACAAATAGAATTACAAATGCAAGCATAAAAGATAACGTGTAACAAATAGAGCACGGCCAAAAATTTGTACATCTTGATACACACTAACTAACGAGGGTTTTCACGAAACTTAATTATGAAGGATGCAAATCGAGGAATTTTGCTACCACCCGCACTGCAGGTATCCAGATCACTAAGGAGAAGAGTACGCGCTTGAGACACAAAGCATAACATAAGCAACTAACAGATGAAGCATAGCATATGAAACATAAAATCAAAAAGTGTTGCAACACACAAACTTGGTAGGTCATGGAGCCCACGTCAATCGAAGTTTTCCATGTCTCATGGTCCCTTAGCGATAAAAGTTTTCAGTAGTACGAACATCCTCCCATCTCAATGTACTATACGAATTTAACTAGTCAATTATCCGACAAGGTTTATTCTTGATTCTCAAGTCATGACACTAGAGAATAGTCCTAGAATGACGTGTACTAGATACGAGTTATTCGCGAGTTATCACTAGCGAACGTTCTTGAAGATACACTGGACAATGCTCACACTTGATTGTCCATTGTCGAGATATAATTGGTTAAGCATATCATAAAACAATTTAATTCCACGGTGTTGGTGAAGAACAAGATCTCATGCCAATGTATATGGGGAATACATTTCCCAAAACTAGATAAAATTCCAAAATCAGCAAATAAAATTAAAGAAACTATACAAAACTATGAACCATACAAAACATGGGTATCAAAGTGGTATACTGACGGTATATTATGGTAAACCGACTGTCACGCCCCGGCCCCGAGGGCCGCCCGGCCACCGCCTGTCCCCCACCGGACCAGGCGCGAACCACCGCGCCTCGGCGCACCGGACGCGAATCACCGCGCCTCGGCGCTCCCAACGGGGTAGCGTATGGCCGTTTGATACCGGAACGTGATACCGTACGAGCCTGGGGTTGTGCAAGCAAGTAAACTGTTGGTGGGTCAACACTTTTATAAGTACTGGTGAGATAAAATAACTGAACAGAATCAAGCATTCACTAAAACCAATACTAAGTAATCATGTTATAAAATATTACATTACTAGTGATCTTTCTAGTTTTACCTATGTTCATTTCATGCAGTTCGATAGCAGAGTCATATTACTTTGTTTATGAAAACATCTTTTGAAACAGAGTTTCATATGCGATATTAAGCAAGCAAGCAAGACAAGCCGACTGTTCTGTTTCAGGGTGTGCGCAGCGTGTCTCATGAGACTCTAGGGACATGCATATCTTGACATCAATGCATATCTTAGAGGCGGTCATCTATCCAAGCCAACACGATAAACTATCTTATATGCAGTGCGGTCCCCGAGTATCTCAGGATCGGCAGCGGTTGATCCAGCTAACCAATGACTCATTTATTTGATGCTATTGGCAGTTGTGACCCATGGTGGCTTATGATACATGCAATTCAGCTCTCCACCAATATCCATTGTTCGACCGATGCGAATGCATGAAACACTATCAAATAAACTCTAGGATGCAGACGAGACGAACCATCATAACAGTTATCGTTGTTGCGGGGCAAGCCGACTTATCATTTGAACACATTCAGGCACGATATGGTTCTCTCGGAGCATAGGAGATAGTGGACATGTTTATGCAAACATATAACTTTTAGATAAGCATTTCGGGATCTCTTTGTTATGTAGACATATTCGTTTCAAAGACAAGCTAGGTGAGTTCTCTTATTAACATGCAAGGCAGGTTCTATCATTCTCTTATGAAAATATGCAAGCAAAAACTCAGATTTTATTAAGGCGTGCAAGAATCAGAGAACGAAGTTCTGCCCACTCACCTGATACATAATGCCGACGCGGAGTGGGGCACTACACCGACTATTGAAACATCATGTTCTATAAGTCAAAAATGGTATACCACGATATACCGGAGGTATGTCGCATGCGTTGAAAGGGTGCATAAAAGGCTCGAAATTTGGCTCTTTCGAGACCAAATCATGTTCTGATTTCATCCAACTCAAAACCAGCAAGATACAATGTTAGAGGTGGTCTCCTACAGTATATATGATTAAGTTCAACAAAAAAAACTTGAGTATCACAACCGATACCAAGATCACAACGTTATATCACATTATATGACCTAAATAAAAACTAGGTCAAAATCTCAAACAAAACCAACAAGGCAACAAGTAAATGATGAAAATAATTTAGAGGAACATATTTTTTAGATAAAACTAAGCAACAATTACAAGAAAAAATAAAATGCAATGAAAACATGATTTTATTCACTTCGAGCAAGATGTACTTGCCTCGGGCCCTAGCCACACAACCCTAGCATCTCCTCCCCCTCCTCCTCCTCCTCCTCCTCCTCCTCCTAGGGGGGTTAGACACCACACCCAAGGTCTCAAATCCATCTCATATGCTTAGCTCAAGGAGAGAGAAGAGTAGGAGAAAAATGGAGAGAGAGAGAGAGAGAGAGAGAGAGAGAGAGATTAGGGATTTAAATAGAGGGAGAGGGTGGATGAGAGCCATTGTATCATGCCACATAGTGGATCCATGCCCCCTAGGACAAATCATAACCCTTATGAAAAAACACAAGGGACCAATGGGTGAAGAGGTGGACCGGTCAGCTCAACTGACTAGACAGATTGTATACCTACGATATGTCACGGTCTACTGGCGATATATCGGTCTGAAGGGCAAATTTCTATTTCGAAAAAAATAATGATACACTGATTTATACAAGAGACTTAGTACGTGTCTATGATATAAGCCCCCTCATTTTGGAATAAGGATAATTTGGTACTTTTTAATTTATTTAATTTAATATTTTAAAGTATTAATTTATAAAAAAAAATTATATATGATATTTTGCCATTGATTGGATATTTGGAGCAATGCACAACATTTTTCCTTCCAGAAAAATTTATATTACTAATCTTGATTGTACCTAATATATTTGGGACATGGATGTTGTATTGGTTTGATCTCCCCCATGCTCCAAAAATATTGACAAACATCTAGAACCACGGTGACCGTAAAACTGCTTCATTTTGACTAGAACTTGACCAAAACCAAATCCAAAGACATGTAGTGCACCCAAATACCCACATGTATATATATATATATATATATATATATATATATATATATATATATATATATATATATATAATATTATATTATATTTAAATTAATTTATTTCTATTTATAGAATTTTTATTTATTAAAAGTGTCAAATGTGTCATCATAGTTGGCCTACTTACCTAACTACCCAAGATCCTAACCAACCAAATCACAATCCTAACAAACAATCCCCACACATTTTTTCTATTCCATAATATATCCCACATATAAAATATATCCACAAAATCTGAACAAATCAATTAAAGATTTAAATCCCACATTTCCAAATTAGGAAATCTCTAGTTTGTTGCATATTCCTATCTTTGGATCAAACCAAATCCTAAGTGAATATTCTTTGACAATCACCTAATTTAAATTTTATCCCCTTACCATATTAAGACTCCACAAAATTCTACCCACATATTTTTAAATATTAAATCAAATCCTAATCACCCACCTATTTAAACTACATATATTTATCAACTCCCTAACACTTAAACCTAATTATTAGGTTCAGCCCCCCTTTTTCTCCCCCTCACAAAAAAAACTCTTTCCTCACATTCTCTCCCTCTTCTACTTCTTTTTTTCTTCCTCTCTCCTTTTCCACAGGCCACAACTCCACAAAAACCCAAATCGAACCCATTTTTGGCCAAATATTAGCTGCTGGTTGCAGCAACAGTTCAGATCCATCCACAACAGCAAAAAAACTCTAAAAATTCTATATTTACATCATACTTGAAGTCTCCAATATCCTCGTCAAGTTTCCTGAGCTTTGGAGTTCGTTTGGTACTCCGTTTGGCCGTAGTCGCGAAAAAGGTCTCCGCCGTAATCGTAATCGCGTAAGTTTTTCAATTTTGTTTCTTTCTCTATTTTTTCATGAATAAAATCTTGTGTAAATTTATATTAATGATATATGATGTTTAGAATTAGTTTTATGCATTATATCTATATTTTTACGTACAAAAACTACCCCAAACCAATGAACAATCTTGACACGAACACGTCGTATCAAGATTAGTTATAGTTCTTTGATATATTTTACTAAAGTAAATAAATTCCACAAATTAATGTATATTAATTCCAGAATATTTAATGTATTAATTTCTTTTTTAATCATATTTTGATGCCAACATGGAGGTTGTATGTCAAGGCTACGTGCCAAAGTTGGTTAGAATGACTAGTTGTCGTCCGAAGCAAATAATGGCATGCAGTGCCGATGTTTGGTTATTTTTGATTATTTAGAAATAATTTTAGAATATTAATTATAAATAATTCAGTAATAAATGATGTTAAAATACATGATTAAGAGGTTCCATGCATGTTAGATGAATATGATAGCAATGGTGCAAGTTTTGCGACATCGATATATTCCTACGTACATATAGGACTGCGTGTAGCCAAACACATGTAAGTTCCTATAAGTACGTATGGTATGTCGATGTAAGACACCCTCACAACGTATTTTGAGAGTGGCATGGCATGTGTATCTTGACACGTTGTTCAATGCTACGCAACTATTGGATTGTTGGATAAGAACGTCAACTAAAGTTGAGGTTGTGCAACAATCTTCGTGTTGTCCTAGAGTAGTTAGCGTGTATGGTTATTGATTAGAATATATTTAACAGGGCATCTTGGATCTGCTACTCTTCCAGTAGAGGACGTCGGACAAACATCATCGCAACCACAGACAGCAGGCAAGTGTACCTTGCCATGATGTATCACAGTTGCTTGCCTTAATTATCTTATTTAGTTATTATAGTTATTTAATATGGTTGATGTGGTCATGAGACGTTGCTTAGCGTTCGAACTAGATTCGGGTGTCAATGTCGTACGCGGAGTCAAGTAACGTCACTTAGAGAGTTAATACCACAATCTCATTTCACGTGCTTGTATCCTTGCACGTCAGCCATAGGACACTTGACACCATTTCATGTGACATAATCCTTCTTGAGGTATTCATGGTGATTCTGTATAGGATTACATGACTCGTGATATGAGACTTGTATATTATATACATATATCATTATGACTCGTTGTACTAGCTAGAGGTCCTGATCTTGCGTGTTATGGACATGAGACGTCGTGGACATGAGACGGACATGAGACATCGTTGACATGACGTGAGGTTACATTGGGTGGGGAGAGACATACTACAGGCTGATTATATATATATATATATATATATATATATATATATATATATATATATATATATATATATATATATATATATATATATATATATATATATATACTATGTTACTTGTGGTGCCTTAGACTCTGTCCCAGATTTTTGGCATATTTACTGGCCCTATGAGATATTACTTGCTGCTATGGGCTCCCCGACACAGAGCCTGTAGTATTTTCAGCCTGAGTATGAGTGATGTTCTCATGTGCATATCACTTAGATGGTTACAATAGTTTACCCTTGAGTATGTGGCATTATACTGTTTTACTTTAGCATGTTGTTTCTTGTACCTTGTTACGTCCCTTTGAGGACCTGGTCCCTTGCCAGTTTTGTAATATAGACCGTTGTAGAGCCTGCTTGGAGTTGCTTATTTGGGTTGCTTTGCCATGTGGGCATTGGTACCATGTACTTATATCATTTCTACCAGAGTTATGCTATTCATTTATATTATTGATTCATCTGCTGATGTAGCCTAGTTTTTATAGACTCATATTTCTTTGTCGAGTCTATTTGAGCTTGTATGTTACTGGGCGGCCGACTTTAGCACATGTAGCTCATTCTTGTTGTATTTTGTTTATTGTGGATTGAGACATAGATATTTATATTTACTGGATTATGTAGATAGTGACCATTATAATACATCTTATACGTATTCGAGTCGGACCGGAGTCTGGTCGAATGTGTAGCTGGCATATTACGTATTCCTAGTCCTACATATTTTGGGACTGGGGCTTTACAATGACCAAAGGATCCTCTAGGGTTTAGGTTAGTCTAGGGGCTTAGGTTAGTCTCTCACACCAAAACAAAAATTCAAATACGAAAATACGACAAATGAGATACGTAAAAATATAAAACACAATAGAAGACTGAGTATACGCGAAATTTTTTAAATACCAAAAATTCAGAATATAAAATCTGAAAAGGAATGTGACAACTCTACCCTCCTTAGAAAAAAATTATCTCCTCAAAATTTCGCTAGTCGAATTGGACACCCACACTAGAACAAGCTCAAGATAAACGTAGCTAGCTCAATATCAAACCAAAATATAGCATATAGACCGATAAGAAAAGCAACAATAATAAGTAAATGTATAAACAACAAATATAACTAGAAAAGAAAAGGGTTGGAGGCATATGAATAAATATGCCTCCTGAGTCAGCTTGTTAGGGATCTGTTTTCGCTGGTCTATGCTGACTCCCCAAAATAGATAAGGTTAAAGCCTCGAGGTAAGTCGGTACCAACAACTCAATCGGGACATGACTCTGGTCCAGGACACACTTTGTACCACGTACCATGAGATACAGAGGCAGAAAAATAGACTAGAAACTCCTCTCCTGTAAACCCCCTCCCCCATAAATCATCATTATTAATATCTTATTTTATTTTAACTATTTATTATTTATTAATCTTTAGTTACATCTAATTATTTAAATTATACAACATTATTATTTGTTATTACCAATTAGAAATTATTTTCTAATTAAATAAATTATTGATTTACATGTTATTAACTTATTGTGTTATCCTATTTTATTTTGAAGTATTTTGTGTGTGTGTGCCTATATATATATATATATATATATATATATATATATATATATATATATATATATATATATTATGTGCGAAGAAAAAAAAAACCTTAAAACCTTTCACAACCCCGAGTTTTTCCTCCAACCCTCCACCCCCACCAACACACCACGTTTCCATTCATTCAAAATTTTGCATTTAAAAAATTCTTCCATTCTAAACTTTTCTTTAGTGTCATTCTCATTTACTCTCATCAAATCACATTCCTATACACAGTCGAATCCATCTTTTCTTCTCATTCCCCTTCACAAACATTTTTTCACCCTCTCCTCCACCCACCAGAGACCCCCTAGTCAGACTGCCGGGCACAGCAGTCGTGGCAGCGCACAACAGCGACCGCACAGCAGCGTTGCAGCAGCAGCAATGGGCACCCCCTTTTATGAGTTCGTTTTCTCCCTCCTCGCTCGTTCTTTTCACGAACCAATTTTTGTGTTGTGTTCACAACATAACCATCTTTAAATCCTGACTTATAGTTTTTTTAACTGATTAATTTGGGTAAAAATCGAATGAAAAGTTGTACAAAAAAAAGTTCCAAAATAGTGCCTAAAACCAACCCAACCTTCCATGTTTCAAGCCCGTTTTCTCTCATATCACTTATCAATTTGAAAATCTGCATGAATAGTTATGTAGTCAATATATCCAGCATAATTTTCTTTCAAATAGTTTTATTTAATTAATTTTTATTATCAACTTATTCTATTTCCAAAAGTCAAGAAAATCATGTTTTGAAAACCCTAAAAATCTTGCGATACGGGATTTGTCCCGCCAAATCGGTGTCACCCTCACTTTTTTAGCTAGGGTAGTTTGGTAATTTGACATAGTTATTTGATTTTAGGAATATAATATTAAATATAAATGTGATGATTGTATTAATTATTTAATTATGTTGAGTTATAATTATTGTGACTAGTATTAGTTATTTAATTAGAGACTTGTGTCATTTGTTAATTAGAGAGACTAGCCCAAATATCTAGACTTGACATATATGGACCCATTTAGATTTGTCATGACAATTAGTGAGCCCATCTTGAATCCAAGTCCATTAGTCATTTCTACTAATTAATTTAAGGAGATTAGTTTAATTATAATTAGTTAGAGACTTCCAAAAATACTCACCCTTAATTATTTCTTATAATTCACATGTAGGGGAAACTTGGACATTTAATTTTGCTAGGGGGAGGGGGAATAGGCCGACCACTATTGGGGGGGGGGTCTTCTTCTCTCTCTCCTCATTTGTATTGTATTTTGCTTCCAAATTCTAGATCCTCAATTTTTTATTTTTTCTCCATTAATTTTTTACACAATTCACCACCATTTTTTTCTCAAATTCATCACTCTTGGAGCCTTGGAGCTTGGAGAAGTAAGGAACACAAGGATGAGGAGTTTTGGAGCTAGAGATCGTGTCCGGATCGTGTCCAATTATATTTTTATTGGAAATCCATCTCCCAATTGATAATTCCTGAATTTCTCTTTCATTATGACTTCTTAATCATTCATTTGACCATTAGGAATGACCCCATGTCATAGGATTACCTATAAGAACAAGTTCTAAGCTATTTGGCTATGTATTATGAGTTTTATGTGGTATTTTGTGTGCATGTTGGAAGAATTACGAATTTTACACATCAAGTATGTGTCTTGAGATCAATTAGATCTAATTAGACTTAGATCGGGGTTATGAGACTAGATACGTGTCCACAATTGGATACGTGTAGGCCGTATCAAGATTTTTTGTGATACGGTACGACACGGGGCTGATTTGTGTAATTACTTTTCAATTTCTCTTGTAGCAAGTTACTTTAGTTGTATTATGATGTTTATGTAATGTACGTATGGGTAATATGGTGTATTGGTAGTTTTGGCATCACAATTGAGAACGTATCGTGAGTATCCTAACGATACACCCTAGGTGTTTGTTATATTGTTCATTAGGTACTAGTTTTGTATATATATATATATATATATATATATATATATATATATATTTATATATATATTTATATATATATATATTTATATATATATTTATATATATATATATATATATATATATATATATATATGGCATGTATGTTATAGTTGTTGTGTTTGGTGTTTACTGTTATCAAGTGAAGGAAGGAGGCAGTGATAAGTGACTGGGTTGTGAAGTAATGTGGTGTACTTGAAGGGAGTCGGGGCTTGTGCTGTGCACTGCAAACAGTTTTGCAGGTTAGTGTAGAGCATGAACATGCTGCAGTGCACTAGTCGGGTGGTGTGCAGTGTGAGGGAAAACTGTTGGTTACAGTGGGGTTACTGAGGTAGTGTACTCAGAAGTTGGGGGTCGAGTTCTAAATAAGATAACAGCAATAGCAGCAACCAGCAACTGTAAATAGGCAGTGCAACAGCAGCAATAACAGCAACCTCATTAGCAGTATGCAACATCAGTAGCAGCAATAGCAGGAATCTCGATTGTATTAGCAGTATGCAGCACCAGCAGCAGCAATAAAGCATAAGCAGCAGCAGTATTTTGCAAGAACATCAGCTGTAGTGCAGTATTTAAGAGTAACATTTGTAAGGCCCCTCATTTTGGTATAGGAGTAATTTGGTACTTTTTAATTAATTAATTAATTTTATTTTATTTTATTCGATATTCTAAAGTATTAATTTATAAAATAAAATTATATATGACACTTTGCCATGGCTTGGATATTTGGAGCAATGCACAACATTTTTTCTTCCAAAAAAATTTCATATTACGAATCTTGATTGTACCTAATATATTTGGAACATGAATTTTGTATTTGTTTGATCTCTCCCATGCTACAAAAATATTGACAAATAACTATAACCACGGTTACCGTAAAACTGCTTCTTTTTTATTAGAATTTGACCCAAACCAAACCCAAACCCAAACACATGTAGGCATATAGTAGACCCAAATACCCCCATGTGTGTATGTGTGTGTCTATATATATATATATATATATATATATATATATATATATATGTTAATTTGTTTATATTTATATAATTTCTATTTATAGAAAGTGCCATAGGTGTCATCATAGTTGGCCTAACTACCTAACTACCCAAGATCCTAACCAACCAAATCCCAATCCTAACAAACAACCCACACACCTTTTTTTTATTCCACAACACATCTCACATATAAAATATATCCATAAAATCTGAACAAATCAATTGAAGATTTAAATCTCATATTTCCAAATTAGAAAACCCCTAGTTTGTTGCATATTCCTATCTTTGGATCAAACCAAATTCTAAGTGAATATTTTTATGATAGTCCTCTAATTTAAATTTTAGAACATTACCATATTAAGACTCCACAAATCCTACCTACATATTTTTAAATATTAAATTAAATTCTAATAACACACCTATTTAAACTACATATATTTATCAACTCCCTAACACTTAAACCTAATTATTAGGTTCGGTCCTCCTCTTTCTCTCCCTTACGAAAAAAACTCCTTTCTCACATTCTCTCCCTCTTCTGATTCTTTCCCTCTTCCTCTCTCCTTCCCCACAGGCCACAACTCCACAAAAATTCCAACCGAACCCCTTTTTGGCCAAATATTGGCTGCTGATTACAGAAGCAGTTCAGACCCCTCCACAGCAGCAAAAAACCCTAAAAATCCTATATTTATATCATACTTGAAGTTCCCAATAGCCTCATCAAGTTTTGTGAGGTTTGGAGTTCGTTTGGTACTCCGTTTGGCCGTAGTCGCAAAAAATGTCCCCGCCGTAATCGCAATCGCGTAAGTTTTCCAACTTTGTTTCTTTCCCTATTTTTTTCATGAATAAAACCTTGTGTAAATTTATATTAATGATAGATAATGTTTATAATTAGTTCCATTCATTACATCTATATTTTGACGTACAAAAAATACCCCAAACCAATGAACAACCTTAACACGGACACGTCGCATCAAGACTAGTTATAGTTCTTTGATAGTTGTTATATTTTACTGAAGTAAATAAATTTCAAAAATTAATATATATTAATTCCATAATATTTAATGTATTAATTTATTATTTAATTATATTTGGATGCCAACATGGAGGTTGTATGTCAAGGCTACGTGTCAAAGTTGGTTATAATGACTAGTTGTCGTCCGAAGCAAATTATGGCATGCAATGCCGATGTTTGATTATTTTTGATTATTTAGATATAATTTTAGAATATTAATTATGATTAATTCAGTAATAAATGATGTTAAAATATATGATTAAGAGGTTCCATGCATGTTAGATGAATAGGATAGCAATGGTGCAAGTTTTGCGACATCGATACGTTCCTACGTACATATAGGACTACGTTTAGCCAAACACATGTAAGTTCCTATAAGTATGTGTGGTGTGCCGATGTAAGACACCCTCATAACGTATTTTGAGAGTGTCATGGCACATGTATCTTGGCACATTGTTCAATGCTACGCAACTATTGGATTGTTGGACAAGAATGTCAACTGAAAGTTGATGTTGTGCAACGATCTTTCATGTTATCCTTGAGTAGTTAGCGTGTATGGTTATTGATTAGAATATATTTAATAGGACATCTTGGATCTGCTACTCTTCCAGCAGAGGACGTCGGACAGACAGCATCGCAGCTACCGACAGCAGGCAAGTGTACCTTGCCATCATATATCACAGTTCCTTGCCTTAATTATCTTATTTAGTTATTTGATATGGTTGATGTGTGTGTTTACCCTAGGGCCATGAGATATTTCTTAGCGTCCGAATAAGATTCGGGTGTCGATGCCGTACGCGGAGTCGAGTAACGTCACTTAGAGAGTTAATACCACGATCCCATTTCACGTGCTTGTATCCTTACACGTCAGACCGTAGGACACTTGACACTGTTTCATGTGACAGAATCTTTCTTGAGTTATTCATGGTGATTCTGTTTAGGAATACATGACTCATGATATGTGTATCCTTATGACTCGTTGTATTAGCTAGAGGTCCTGATCTTGCGTGTTATAGACAAGAGGCGTCGTGGACATGAGACGTGAGGTTACATTGGGTGGGGAGAGACACACCATACTACAGGCTGATTATGTTTATATATATATATATATATATATATATATATATATATATATATATATATATATATACTATGTTACTGGAGGTACCTTAGACTATGTCCCAGATCTTTGGCACATTTACTAGCCCTACGAGATATTACTTGCTGTTATGGGCTCCCCGACATAAAGCCTGTAGTGGTTTCAGCCTAAGTACGAGTGATGTTCTCATGTGCATATCACTTAGATGGTTACGGTAGTTTACCCTTGAGTATGTGGCATTATACTATTTTACTTTGGCATGCTGTTTCTTGTACCTTGTTACGTCCCTCTGAGGACCTGGTCCCTTGCCAGTTTTGCAGCATCGATCGTTGTGGAGCCTACTTGGAGTTGCTGATTTGGGTTGCTTTGCCATGTGGGCATTGGTACCAGGTACTTATATCATTTCTACCAGAGTTATGCTATTCATTTATATTATTGATTCATCTGCTAATGTAGCCTAGTTTTTTTTATAGACTCGTATTTTTTTTTCTCGAGTCTATTCGAGCGTGTGTATTACTGGACGGTCAACTTTAGCACATGTAGCTCATTCTTGTTGTATTATATTTATTGTGGATTGAGGTATAGATATTTATATTTACTGGATTATCTAGATAGTGACAATTATAATATAGCTTATACATATTCGAGTCGGACCAGAGTCTGGTCGAATGCGTAGCTGGCATGTTACATATTCCTAATCCTACGTATTTTGGGACTGGGGCGTTACAACATCTAGAGCAGATATCATTGGCAGTGTGTTGTAGACAAGGCCTTAGAATGGGGCTCCAGATTTTATTGTGTGACAATATGAGAGGTTAGTGTCAATGTATGTGGAGTTGGGATTTGATGACAGTTAACACTAGTTAGTATCCTGGTAGTTGTTTAGTTAAGGTACCAGTTTGGCAAAGGGGGGGATACTTGATATATTAGTATAAATGGATACCCGAAGTTATAGATAAATGTTAGGTGCCTGAGATATCTAGAGTGAGCTAGTAATACTTAGTATTCCAAATTTGGGGGTAGTGGTATCAGGTACTAGTATAAGGGTATGTAATATAGAGTATCAGTGTTTAAGAATCATGGGTGAGGGCAGGTTATGAGTAGTATTAGAATATTCTAGCTAGTGTAAGGTTAAGTCAGTAAGGAGTGTCTAGTTTGAGTGTTAGAGTTAAGTATTAGTGTAGATATTGATATATTGAGTATCAAGTTAATGTATTTGAGTTAGTGTCAGGATACCAAGTATGGGTTGAGATACTAGTTCTGGGTCAAGGTAATGGATTAGTAACTGGGTAGTAGGTATATAGTTAAAATACTATATATTAAACTATATATATGAGTTATATAGTTGTATTCATGGTATATAATGATTATATCTATAAGATATTGACCTATAAACTCAGATACAACCTAGTATTTACTAATTTAGACTGTAATCACCATAGAAGCTAGGTAATGACCTAGTTTGACTAGCATGACTTAGAAATGGCCTAGAAAGCATACCTTAGTACATTTAAACTTATTTATCATTTATTACACCTATTTTGACATAAAATTTCATATATAGGCTTGTGTGACACCTGCTTGGGCATCGAGAGACACCTTTGCTCAGGACCAGAGACGAGTACATTTTTCTGTTAGTTTTTATTTCATGACAGTGTATATACCGTATGTTCTAGAACTGTATATTTGATTTTGACACAGTGGTTTCACGGACTGATACTATATGGATCCTGTCAGGAGATGTTATCCCTTACCGTGTTTAGCCGGTACTCCTTCACATATATTTTATCGTGTGTATCGGGGTATTAATTTTAATGTACTCCATGTTCACACACTGCTCATGTTCAGTGTGCCCATATTCTTGTTCGTAACGTGTCGTGATTGGATCCATAAGTATTGGTTGGGGATGGGGGAGTAAGAGTTGGTTATGTGATCATGCCCAAGTGTATTTGTGTACATGTCAATTACATATCACACGTGTAATTGAGTTACCATATTATATTCGCGTTTAACCCAAACTGATCATATAATGAACTTGTACTCTAAGGCACATTAGCTAGTTTCATCTGTTTCCATTACTTGCAGTTATTCATATTGCCTATTTTTATTCCAGTACATTACCTGTTCACTCTAGTTCACTCAATTTATGATGTTTAGTTATCTTATACTTTTTTTATTATCTGTTATATATGCTCGATTATGTATTTGAAACTGCTTTCAGAAGTATGTACTTTACTCCAATCCTGACTGGATATATTTTTCAGATGATTGGCTCGTAGACCAGTGTCCCACGTACTACAGACCGCAGGACGGCGCACCATTAGAGGATACTCATTTAGAGCATGAAGACTTAGTACCAGAGCCTGAGGAGGCTTAGATTATCTGTTTAGACTTGTATTAGACTTTTATTGAGGCTTATGGCATGTATATATTATTTCAGGCTTGTGGATGTATGGTGACTCTTTCTTTCGTTATTCCATCTCGTGCTTTATCTTCCTTAGTTTGCATTATGATTGAGAATAGATTATCATTATCAGATACAATATTGTTTCTCTATTTGGAGTTGAGATGATTGACAGGTACTATATATATATATATATATATATATATATATATATATATATATATTGTATGAGATGTTTAGATAGTAGAGTTGACCCAGACATCGTTCTACCGTCAATGCTGCGGCGTAGGCTGGGCGTTACTCACTACTCGTGCCCTTAATCCGGGTGTGGGTCGTGACACATTTTTATTGGTAGCTCATGGAGGTCCTAGAGTCGCAAGTAGAGCGATATCGTAGTAGTGCTCACCTAGAGTACTTCTACGAGCCTGCTTTAAGATATAGGATATAGGCTGAGAGTATACTCAATCACAATTAGGGAACAATTGCAAATATCTGTTTGCTATCCTTATCTATTAAATGTTTGCTTTACTTTGAATAATTCTGTCCTTCTTTGATGATATCGTATCATACTCAATATTGATTCCTTTGTTCAATCTATTTTCAGGATGCCGTCGAAGACACGTTCCCAGCGCTCAGGCGCAATGTCAGCGAGGTCAGACACTTCGTCGCCTTTGAGGGCAGCACCAGCAGACGTTGTTCTAGCAGCTACATTTCAGAGGTCTGCTTCATCGATACAGGTGGCATTTTCGCATCATCTTTCAGTGGTGCTCCACCTCCGGTACATATGGCAACGCCGACAGTTTCAGGAGATCTTCCACCACCACCATCCATAGTCGATCAGACACATATGTTTGTGCTCTTTCAGCAGATGATGGAGTCGCAGCAGCGTCAGTCAGAGGTTATGAGGCAGGGCATTGAGAATGCTCACCAGATTGCGCTCACAACAGTCGAGAAAGTTGCCTTAGTCCAGCCACATATGACACCATCTCAGTCCACCCCGCTGCAGCTGAGGTCGGGGACTATCATAGACTTCAAGAGGATGGGGCCGAAGGACTTTAAAGGCACTAAAGGAATTATTTATGATGTTGATTGGATAGAAGACATTGAGCGGAACCTGCGACTGGTGCAGATTCCAGAGAGATTGTAGGTAGAGGCCGCAGAAAGTATAATGTTTGATATCGGATTGACTTGGTTCAGGACGGACCCCAGGATCTCAGCACCAGGACTTACTTGTAAAGCTTTCAAGGATCTCTTCAAGGAAAAGTTCTTTCCAGATGTGGCTCCGACATATCTAGAGAGCCAGTTTCAGTACCTTATTCAGGGAGGTATGATGGTGGATAAATATGCAACAGAGTATTACAGATTAGGACACTTTGTGGAGGGGCAGAACACCAGAGGAAGGGCTATGATGTTCAGGAAGGGCCTGAATAAGGAGATCAAATCATATACGAATTGAGACCCCACCACTACTTTTGAGGAGATTCTGAGGTGGGCACAGCGGGTAGAGAATGATTTAGAGCTTGGCTCTAAGAGGCCGAGGGACATAGGAGGATCCAGTACCAACACGGGTCCAATGAAGCGGCCTCATTTTCAGTAGCAGCACCAGAGGCACTTCCAGCAGCTGAGGCAGCAGTATTATGGATCAGCTAGAGCACCGGTATAACAGATGTATCAGATCCAGAGGCCAGCTATTCCTTGCCCATTCTGTAAGAAGCAAGGACACAGATGGGATGCGTGCAGGATAAGATTGGGCCAGTGCTTATTATGCGGATCAGGAGACCATCAGTTGAGAGCTTGTCCTAAAGCTCCACCTCGACCAGCTCAGGGTGGAGCTCAGGCACAAAGAGCACCCGCGAGACCACCAGCCGAACAGCAGAGAGGACCTCCCTACCACTATAACAGCAGCAGTTCGCTAAGCACCACCAGCAGCAGAGAGGTGCCCAGCGACAGGGGAAGCTTTTGCCTTGACAATTGAGGAGGAGGAGCCAGTCGGTGATGTTATTTCAGGTTCAGTCTATCTTGATTCTTTTCCATCTCATATTTTATTTGATTCTGGTGCTTTACATAGTTTTGTATCTGTATCTTTGCTCTGAAATATCACCTTGATACTGAACCGTTGGCGAGGACTTACAAGATCACGATAGGGGGTGGCATTATCCTGGTCAGTGATGTTTGCAAGGACCGGAGAGTTTCTTTGGGAGACCGAGAGTTGAGCGTGTGTCTACTCGTAATGCCACTTTCGAGCTACGATATAGTACTCGGGATGGATTGGTTGAGTAGGCACCATGCTAGTATCGATTATCGTGGAGGCAGAGTTTTATTTTAGGCGCCAGGAGAGCCAGAGTTTGAGTTCGTTAGAGGAACAATAGAGCAGAGCAAGGAAGATTTCTGTAGAGCTTTGGTAGAAGAGCAGGAGCTACCACATCCATTGATCGCAGAGTATATGGACGTCTTTCCGGAGGAGTTGCCAGGGTTGCCACCAGACAGTGATGTGGAGTTCTCTATAGACTTGGTGCCAGGTGTAGAGCCGATATCATAGCACATCTATAGGATGAACAACAACGAGCTGGCGGAGTTGAAGAAGCAGGTGGATGAGTTATAGGACAAGGGCTTCATCCGCTCCAGTTCATCACCGTAGGGTGCTCCGGTATTATTTGTACTGAAGAAGGATGGGTTGGTACGTATGTGTATCGACAATATGACACTCAACAACCTAAATATCAAGAACAAATATCCGTTGTCGCGGATTGATAATTTATTTTATCAGTTGAGCGGAGCGAAGGTATTCTCAAAGATAGACTTGAGAACGGGGTACCACCAGGTGAAAGTGAAGAAGGAAGACATTCCAAAGACAGCTTTTAGGACTCGGTGTGGGTAGTTTGAGTTCTTGGTGATGCCGTTTGGGTTGACCAATGCCCCGTCGGTATTCATAAACCTGATGAATAATGTGTTTTATCGGTACTTAGATCAGTTTGTGGTACTATTCATTGATGATATACTGATTTATTCGAAGACCCCGGGGGAGCATGAGAAACACCTGCGGATAGTTCTAGAAACCTTCGGGGAGGAGAAGCTGTATGGCAAGATTTTGAAGTGTGAGTTCTTCTTTGATAAGGTTAAATTCCTCGGGCATGTGATTACAGGAGACGTAATCTCAGTAGACCCGAAGAAGATTTTAGCAGTCGATTCATGGTCTATCCCGAGTTCAGTGGCAGAGATCAGGAGTTTTCTTGGATTGGCAGGCTATATCGGAGATTTGTTCAGGATGTTTCCAAGATTGCGTAGCCGATGACTAGACTAACCGGGAAGGACGTAGAGTTCGTATGGACTGAGGAGTCAGTCTGCTTTTGAGGAGCTAAAGAAGAGGTTGACTACAGCTCCAGTATTGACATTGCCATCAGGGACAGGAGGATTTTTTATATATAGTTATGCATCAGGTAAGGGTTTGGGTTGTGTGTTTCAGCAGAACGAAAATGTGATTGCCTATGCTTCCAGGCAATTACGCTCGCATGAGAAGAATTACCCTACCCATGACTTGGAGTTGGCAGTAGTTATTTTTGCTCTTAAACTGTGGAAGCACTACTTGTATGGAGAGCGGGTAGAGATCTTTACAGATTACAATAGCTTGAAGTATATGTTTACACAAAAAGAGCTCAATATGAGACAATGGCGATGGTTGGAGTTGATGAAAGACTTCGATATTTCTTTGCAGTACTATCCAGGAAAGGCCAACGTAGTCACTGATGCCTTGAAAAGGTACCTAGTGGCTATGTACTTGACGAAGGACAGACATTTATTAGCCGATCTTGATAGCTTGGGTATTGAGGTGTTAGTTCCTGGAGTTGCAGCACAAATGTGGGGACTTTAGGTACAGTCAGAGTTGATGGACAGGATCAGAGCCGCACCGTTCGAGGATGAGTCTCTAAGGAGCATCAGAGCGCAGGTCCGAATGTGATTGGTAGAGGACTTCAGTATTGTAGATGATGG
This sequence comes from Iris macrosiphon, assembly GCA_036927795.1. NCBI lineage: Eukaryota > Viridiplantae > Streptophyta > Magnoliopsida > Asparagales > Iridaceae > Iris > Iris macrosiphon. Next base: position 36,802,355 of record JAYESA010000004.1, on the reverse strand, counting down.
ATTATTGCAGTACGGTACCATGTTGTGTGTGCCGAGTGGAGCGTTGCGCGAGGAGGTTCTTCAGGAGGCACATCGATCTCAGTACTCTATGCATCCAATTGCCAACGAGATGTATAGGGACATGAGAGAGCACGTTTGGTGGTATGGTATGAAGCGGGAGGTAGCTAGCTTCATATCCAGATGTTTGGTATGCCAGCAGGTAAAGGCAGAGAGATAGAGGTCATGTGGATTACTTCAGTCTTTACCCATTTTAGAGTGAAAGTGGGAGCATGTGACGATGGATTTTGTATCGGGGCTTCCACGTTCTTCAGGAGGTAAAGACACAATTTGGGTCATCGTAGACAGGTTGACCAAATTAATCCACTTTTTGACATTCAAAGTGGGTACGTCTACGGAGAAGCTCGCGGAGATATATGTGCATCAGATAGTCAGATTGTATGGAGTTCATGTGAGCATAGTCTCGGATCGGGATAGTTTCTCCATGTCCCACTTCTAGAGAAGTTTGCAGGCTAGCTTGGGCACTCAGCTCAAGTTTAGTACCGCATATCACCCTCGGATAGATGGACAGTCGAAGAAGACTATCCACACTCTCGAGGATATGTTGCACACCTGTATTTTGGATTTTGGAGGCTTGTGGGAGGATCATCTTCAATTGGTAGAGTTTTTTTACAACAACAGCTACCAGGCAAATACCGAGATGTCACCATTTGAGGCATTGTATGGACGAAGATGTCGTACTCCGTTATCATGGGATGATGTTGATGAGAGAGCCTTATTGGGACCAGAGATGGTCGTGGATGCAACTGAGAAGGTGAAGCTCATCAGGGTTAGATTTTGGGTGGCGCAGGACAGACAACGACATTGGATCGATAGCCATCGGAGACCATTGGAGTTTGAGGTATAGATTTTGTTTTGCATTGCTTGTGATTGCTTATTTTTGTTAGAGTGCTATGGTTATGTTTCATGCTTGGTTGGTGATCTGGTATTCTTGAGGATTTATCCGATACAGGGCACGATTCGCTTTGGTGGAGGCATAAAGCTTAGTTCACGGTACATCGGACCCTTCAGTGTTCTTAAGAGGGTCGATGTGGTGGCCTACAGACTAGACTTGCGGCCTGCATTAGAGGGAGTGCATAACGTGTTCCATGTATCGCAGCTGAGACGGTACGTGGCAGATCCTAACCATGTACTAGATCACTCGAAGATCGAGGTTGGTCCGACTCTCAGCTACCCAGAGCATGTAATACCCCGTTCCGCTCAAGCGGACTGCCGACTCAAACGACAAAAGTGCAAATGTCCTAACCCGCTTTGCTCAGGCAAGAATACTCGTTTGAGGCAAAGCGATATCCAGACTTGGTCCCTACAGGAGTATGACTTAGGCTTTCAGAGGCTCGCTCGACGTATCGCTCAACCGAGGCGAATCATCGCTAAGGTGGGTGGCTACGGTGAACTTGTCTTTGCTTAGCCAACACACATAAAATATGGAATGATACATGCTAGTCGCTAAGGCGTATTACCCCCTGCATGCTAATAAGAATCCAACGCACCTAGCTAAGGGAATAATCCTAATTTGTATTGCTTATGCTAGAACTTGGAATGAAACATTGATTATATTTAGACCCTCACATGCTACCTTGGCCTTGTGCCGCTGGACCCTGCTATGCCTCAAATAGACCGATACGAGCATTATATGCCTTGATGTGCACTTCCTCATTGCTGCACTGCACGACCTAGGCAATATGGCTCGGTATAGTACCTTGCGGTTTAACTACTCGGCTTACCTTCGGGCCCGAGCTAAACATAAATGTTTATGAATGCATGCTTGCCTGCTTACATGTTAACTTGAATGTTGCCTTGCCTCAGTAATTGCCACACGCAATCATGCCACAAGCAAGTAACACGAAAGTGTATTATTCATGCATTGAGTCAGCCAGAAGACTATCAAATAGTTTATCTGTGCAAATGAACCTGCAAGTACTCAGGACCGTTAGGTCTCCAAGGCACTCCTCGTACCAGGGGAATGCATCAGGGCAAGTTGATTCAACAAATGGAAAAGTATGTCAAGATTACACTACATGATAACCACATCCAGTTTATATCTGAACGAGAATCAGGATCACAGCTCATGGAGCAAATTCTCGCCCAGAACATAAACTCATGGATTATCATGTCAAGATATGGAATTGGAAAGACCCTGACCTGCATGTCGCGGACAACTTGAGAAAGGTGATCTTCGGATCTCAGTTCCACGGGCGATCTCCGGGGCACCGGGGCCGATCCGATCTGGATAGAACTCAAGCAGCCTTTCATACTTAAGCAGGGTGGCATCCCACTAAATGCCGTGCCATCCTCGCTTAAAGGCTGATAGTCTCATGTTTCGGACAAGATTATGCAGCGCCTCCATTGTTTTAGTTGCATAGCATCCTGTCCATAGACTACAAACCATACTTTATGGCTATGCCAGCGACCAATTATTTATATAGATAAGTCATACTCGCTTAGCGGCTATCCGCATGCGAGTCATTGTATCGCATCATGAATAACTGAATACCTGAACGATCATGGTATAACAATATTGTGCAAGAAAGGCACTTGAACATCTTATGCAAAACACCCATGAAATCCTAGTAACTTGTGCATTCTAGCATAATCACTTTCATAACAACACAGTGTTTGCATATGCTATTTGCCCCTAAATGTTTATACATTCTCGTGCTTGAATTTAACTTGGTTTGCCTTGGACAGGGAAGGACAAAGGGTAAGTTGGTAAGTCTCATCGTGTTTCTCCTTATATCACACGGCGCACTGCCACACGAGTTAGGATATTCATATATGCCATGAAACAGATCCTAAGGCAACTAGAAAGACAACTAATAGTTGATGCACGGAACCTGTATTACGTGTTTGGATTTGTCGAGCGAGCGAGTAGCCTCCCCACCAGTGCATTCATGTACTGATAACCCACCAGATTGCTTGCAGGGTGTGGGAGAACCTCGTTCTGTGCGGATGCCTCCTTCGTGCGTGCTAAGGCATGGAGTTCAACTCAGAAGACTTGGAACGCTGCATCCGGAACTGAAGCACATATACAATGTTACGCCCCGATCTCCCGCGGGCAATCGGCCGTTCCCGCTAGGCGGGAATCACCCTCGCCAGCGCTCCCACGGAACGATCGCTTGATCCATCCGGGCGTGATACCGCACGAGCGTGATCCACGCCTGTGCAAGGCCATGGTTCATTGGCCGGCGGCAAGAGTTCTAAGCCACAGAGTCGTACAGATTGTCCGAGTGCAGCGGAGTCATGAACGCATAGCGATTTGGTAACAGGTTCACTGAGTCGACAATATAGCGGAAGCATTGAAACACAAGTTGAAGTAAAGCAAGCTTTTTTTATTGATATAAACATGTGTTACAGGCGGTGTATAGCCGAGATTACAAGTCGCTCAAGCCTCTCTCTGAAACATAAAATCGTGCCAAGTGGCTACAATTATGGAATGATTGTACAGGCGATGTTCAGGCGACGCTCCAACATTATATCTTGTATATGTGCTTCAGTTCCGGATGCACTGTTGCAAGGCTTTAGAGGGAACTCCTGGCCTTAGCACGCACGTTGGAGGCATCCGCACCGAACGAGGTTCTCCCGCACCCTGCATACAAACTGGTGGATTATCAGTACATTGAATGCACTGGTGGGGAAGCTACTCGCCCGCTTGACAAATCCAAACACGTAATATAAGTTCCGTGCACCAACTATTAAGTTGTCTTTCTAGTTGCCTTAGGATCAGTTTCATGCAAATATTGAATAGCCCAATCAGTGTGGCAGTGCACCGTGCAACATGAGAGGAAACACGGCGAGACTTACCATCTCCTTCCCTGTCCAAGGCAAACATTGTTAATTCAAGCACGGGCAAGTATAAGCATTCAGGAGCATAGCATATGCAACATACAAACACGAGAGTCATTGAACGGGACAGTATTTGGTGTGGTCAGTTGTTCTTTGATGCGATACAATGACTCGCACGCGGATAGCCGCTAAGCGAGGATGACTTATCTATATGAACATGAGTCGCTGACATAGCCATAAAGGACTAATCCCAGACGAGAATGGAACGCAACGAGAGCACACGATGCGCTACGAACCATTTCACCCGTACACGATGGATTGCACATGTAGTCCAAGGCCAAGATGGAATGCAACCAAGTACACGATATGCTACAAACCATCTCGCCAGCACATGATAGACTACACATGATGTGGTCCTAGGCCAAGTGGGATGCAACCAAGTACACGATATGCTGCAAACCACTCGCCTGCACACGATGAACCACACTTGAAGTTCCATCCGGATCGGAGCGGCCCCAGTGCCCCGGTGACCGTCCGTGGAACTATGCCTCGTTTCCGAGTTGTCCGCGACATGCAAGTCAGGGTCAATCTAATTTCAGGCAACACGAGTACGTGACTTATTTGACCAATCTCAGGCAATACGAGTACACGATTTATTTGACCAATCTCAGGCAACACGATTACACGATTATTTGACCAATTTCAGGCCACACGATTACACGTTCAGTGAGTGACTTGTCTTGATGCATTCCCCTGGTTCGGGGCTGCCTTGGGTGACCTAACGTCTCGGATACTTGTAGGTTCATTCAGGCACGGAACGACTACGTAGTAGTCTCCCAGGGTTTGGATAAAAATATGGCAACATTACAAGCAGACAAGCATGCGTTTCTAAGGAACATAATCAGCACGTTTGCTCGGGCCCGAAGGTAAACCGAGATTTAGATCGTTAGGGGACTTGGCATGCGAAGGTCTGAATTTAAGCAGTATTTCAATTTCCATGTTCTAGCATAAGCAATACCAGTTGAGATTATTCCCTTAGCTAGGTGCGTTGGATTTATTAGCATGCAGGGGGTGAATCACCTAGAGACTAGCATGAATATTCCAGATTTTATGTGTGCTAGCTAAGCAAAGACAAGTTCACCGTAGCCACCCACCTTAGCGATGATTCGCCTCGGTAGAGCGATACGCCTGAGCGAGCCTCTGAAAGCCTAAGCCGGATTCCTGTAGGGACAAGTCTGGATATCTTTTGCTTTTTGTTTGAGGAAAAGCGGGTCGGGACAGTTGCACTTTTGCCGATTGAGCCGGCAGTCCGCTTGAGCGGTACGGGGTGTTACATCCTACCCAACTCAGAAAAAGTCTCGTCCTCGAGACTTACTGAGGACAAGCAGTATCTAGGGTTGAGGCAATCCTAGATAAGTCATTATACTTGTTCATTTGGATATTCACTTGCACAAGCTTCAAAATCAGCATATCGCTTAGACTGGATCATGCGCACTTTCGAAGGGCCCCTCTAGCGTGAACACGTCAACCAGTTTAGTGATAGTGAAGTCTTAGCACTCGAGTTTTACCTTTTCTTAAGTCTTGGATGGTGCACTAGTTCAAGGCGTCCCTCGAATAGATGCATTCAACCAAACTTAGAGTTAGTGAAAATCGGACAAGCTACTAGCGATACTCTCAAGGGTTCGTACAGGTTGGCACAAAGGCCACTCGCAGCATACAACCAGACAAGCAATCATATCATTCAAAACGTATTTTGAAAGTATTTAGACTTATTGTTGGAATATCCCATCGAGGCATTGAGAGAGAGCATGCACATAACCCACGAATGAGCTTTCGAAACAGAGATATCGAATCGAAGTCCAAAGGCGTAGAAGCCAGGCTCTGATACCAACATGTCACGCCCCGATCTCCCGCAGGCAATCGACCGTTCCCGCTAGGCGGGAATCACCCTCGCCAGCGCTCCCGCGGAACGATCGCTTGACCCATCCGGGCGTGATGCTGCACGAACGTGATCCACGCCCGTACAAGGCCATGGTTCATTGGCTGGCGGCAAGAGTTCTAAGCCACAGAGTCGCACAGATTGTCCGAGTGCAGCGGAGTCATGAACGCATAGCGATTTGGTAACAGGTTCACTGAGTCGATAATATAGCAGAAGCATTGAAACACAAGTTGAAGTAAAACAAGCTTTTTTTATTGATATAAACATGTGTTACAGGCGGCATATAGTCGAGATTACAAGTCGCTCAAGCATCTCTCTCTGAAACATAAAATCGTGCCAAGTGGCTACAATTATGGAATGATTGTACAGGCGATGTTCAGGCGACGCTCCAACATTATGTCTTGTATATGTGCTTCAGTTCCGGATGCACCGTTGCAAGGCTTTAGAGGGAACTCCTGGCCTTAGCACGCACGTTGGAGGCATCCGCACCGAACGAGGTTCTCCCGCACCCTGCATACAAACTGGTGGATTATCAGTACATTGAATGCACTGGTGGGGAAGCTACTCGCCCGCTCGACAAATCCAAACACGTAATATAAGTTCCGTGCACCAACTATTAAGTTGTCTTTCTAGTTGCCTTAGGATCAGTTTTATGCAAATATTGAATAGCCCAATCCGTGTGGCAGTGCGCCGTGCAACATGAGAGGAAATACGGCGAGACTTACCATCTCCTTCCCTGTCCAAGGCAAACATTGTTAATTCAAGCACGGGCAAGTATAAGCATTCAGGAGCATAGCATATGCAACATGCAAACACGAGAGTCATTGAATGGGACAGTATTTGGTGTACTCAGTTGTTCTTTGATGCGATACAATGACTCACACGCGGATAGCCGCTAAGTGAGGATGACTTATCTATATGAACATGAGTCGCTGGCATAGCCATAAAGGACTAATCCCAGACGAGAATGGAACGCAACGAGAGCACACGATGAGCTACGAACCATTTCGCCCGTACACGATGGATTGCACATGTAGTCCAAGGCCAAGATGGAATACAACCAAGTACACGATATGCTGCAAACCATCTCGCCAGCACACGATAGACTACACATGATGTGGTCCTAGGCCAAGTGGGATGCAACTAAGTACACGATATGCTGCAAACCACTCGTCTGCACACGATGAACCACACTTGAAGTTCCATCCGGATCGGAGTGGCCCCAGTGCCCCGGTGACCGTCCGTGGAACTATGCCTCGTTTCTGAGTTGTCCGCGATATGCAAGTCAGGGTCAATCCAATTTCAGGCAACACGAGTACGTGACTTATTTGACCAATCTCAGGCAACACGAGTACACGATTTATTTGACCAATCTCAGGCAACACGATTACACGATTATTTGACCAATTTCAGGCAACACGATTACACGTTCAGTGAGTGACTTGTCTTGATGCATTCCCCTAGTTCGGGGCTGCCTTGGGTGACCTAATATCTCGGATACTTGCAGGTTCATTCAGGCACGGAACGACTACGTAGTAGTCTCCCGGGTTTGGATAAAAATATGGCAACATTATAAGCAGACAAGCATGCGTTTCTAAGGAACATAATCAGCACGTTTGCTTGGGCCCGAAGGTAAACCGAGATTTAGATCGTTAGGGGACTTGGCATGCGAGGGTCTGAATTTAAGCAGTATTTCAATTTCCATGTTCTAGCATAAGCAATACAAGTTGGGATTATTTCCTTAGCTAGGTGCGTTGGATTTATTAGCATGCAGGGGGTGAATCACCTAGCGACTAGCATGAATATTCCAGATTTTATGTGTGCTGGCTAAGCAAAGATAAGTTCACTGTAGCCACCCACCTTAGCGATGATTCGCCTCGGTAGAGCGATACGCCTGAGCGAGCCTCTGAAAGCCTAAGCCAGATTCCTGTAGGGACAAGTCTGGATATCTTTTGCTTTTTGTTTGAGGCAAAGCGGGTCGGGACAGTTGTACTTTTGCCGATTGAGCCGGCAGTCCGCTTGAGAGGAACGGGGTGTTACATACAAGATATAATGTTGGAACATCGCCTATACACCATTCCATAAATGTAGCCACTTGGCACGGTTTTATGTTTTAGAGAGAGCTTGAGAGACTTGTAAACTCAACTATACGCCGCCTGTAACATTGTTTCAATATGAATAAAAATGAGTTGCTTTACTTCTATACTTGTGTACTCAGTTCTTGCTTCCTCTATTGTCAACTCAGTGAACTTGTTACCATTCGCTTATGCGTTTATACATTCTGCTGCACTCGGACAATCTGTGCAACTCCGTGGCTTAGATCCCTTACCGCCAGCCAATGAACCATTGCCTTGCACGAGCGCGGTTCACGCTCGTGCGGTATCACGCCCGGATGGGTCAAAACGATCATCCTGCGGGAGCGCTGGCGCGGTGATTCTTACCCAGCGGGGACGGCCGATTAGCCTGCGGAAGATCGGGGCGTGACAGAGCAGACCGTAGAGATTTTGGACTGCAGGGAGAAGGTGCTGCGGAATCAGATGATTCCTTTGGTGCGCGTTGCGTTGAGGCATCACTCGCCAGGAGAGAGTACCTGGGAGCGAGAGGCCAAGATGCGCTAGCGATATCCTTATCTGTTTGAGACGTGAGGTATAATTCTTTCTTGCTTATATTGATTGCTTTTGATAGTTAGTTTCTTCCTTAATTTCGAGGAGAAAAAATTTCTAAGGTGGGTAGGATTGTCACCCCCACTTTTTCAGCTAGGGATAGTTTGGTAATTTGGCATGGGTATTTGATTTTAGGAATATAATATTAAATATAAATATGATGATTGTATTAATTATTTAATTATGTTGAGCTATAATTATTGTGACTAGTATTAGTATTAATTAGAGACTTGTGTCATTTGTTTGTTAGAGAGACTAGCCCAAATATCTAGACTTGACACATATGGACCCATTTAAATTTGTTATGGCAATTAGTGAGCCCATCTTGAACCCAAGTCCATAGTCATTTCTACTAATTAATTTAAGGAGGTTAGTTTAATTACAATTAGTTAGAGACTTCTAAAAATATCCACCATTAATTATTCTTCATAATTCACATATAGGGGCAATTTGGATATTTAATTTTGCTTGGGGGAGGGGGAATAGGTCGGCCATTATTAGGGGGGTTCTTATCTCTCTCTCTCTTTCTCCTCATTTGTATTGCATTTTGCTTCCAAATTCTAGATCCCCAATTTTCTATTTTTCTTCCATTATTTTTTACATAATTCACCACCATTTTCTTTTCAAATTCATCACTCTTGAAGCCTTGGAGCTTGGAGAAGCAAGAAGCACAAGGAGGAGGAGTTTTGGAGCTAGAGATCGTGTCCGGATTGTGTCCAATTATATTTTCATTGAAAATCCATCTCCCAATTGGTAATTCCTGAATTTTTCTTTTATTATGGCTTTTTAATCATGCATTTGACCATTAGGAATGACCCCATGGCATAGGATTACCTATAGGAACAAGTTCTAGGCTATTTGACTATGTATTGTGAGTTCTATGTGGTATTTTGTGTGCATGGGAGAATTTTGAATTTGACACATCAAGTATGTGTCATGAGATCAATTAGATCTAATTAGACTTAGATCGAGATTATGAGACTAGGTACGTGTCTATAATTGGATACGTGTAGGTCGTATCAAGGTATTTTGTGATACGGTGCGACACGAGACTCTATTTGGGATAATTTGTGTAATTACTCTTCAATTTCTCTTGTAGCAAGTTACTTTAGTTGTATTATGATGTTTATGTTATGCACGTATAGGTAATATGGTGTATTGGTAGTTTTGGCATCACAATTGCATAATTGAGAACGTATCGTGAGTATCCTAACGATACACCCTAGGTTTTTGTTATATTGTTCATTAGGTACTATATATATATATATATATATATATATATATATATATATATATATATATTAGCATATATATATATACTTATATGGCATGTATGTTATAGTTGTTGTGTTTGGTGTTTACTGTTATCAAGTGAAGGAAGGAGGCAGTGAGGAGTGACTGGGTTGTGAAGTAATGTGGCGTATTATGGTGTACTTGAAGTCTGTGTACTGCAAACAGTTTTGCAGGTTAGTGTAGAGCAGGAACATGCTGCAGTGTACTAGTCGGGTAGTGTACAGTGTGAGAGAAAATTGTTGAGTGCAGTGGGGTTACTGAGGTAGTGTACTCAAAAGTTGGGGGTAGGGTTCTAAATAAGATAATAGCAATAGCAACAATCAGCAACTGCAAATAGGCAGTGCAGCAGCAACAATCAACAATTTTAAATATGCAGTGCAGCAACAACAATAACAGCAACCTCATTAGCAGTATGCAGCATCATCAGCAGCAATAGCAACAATCTCGATTGTATTAGCAGTATGCAGCATTAGCAGCAGCAATAGAGCATGAACAGCAACAACATTTAGCAAGAACGGCAGCTGTAGTACAGTATTTAAGAGTTACATCTATAGCAGATATCATTGGCAGTGTGTTGTAGACAAGGCATTAGAATGGGGCTCCAGATTTCATTGTGTGACAATATGAGAGCTTAGTGTCAATGAATATGGAGTTGGGATTTGATGACAGTTAACACTAGTTAGTATCCTGGTGGTTGTTTAGTTAAGGTACCAGTTTGGCAAAGGGGGGATACTTGATATTAGTATAAATGGATACCCGAAGTTATAGATAAATGTTAGGTGCATGAGATATCTAGAGTGAGCTAGTAATACTTAGTATTCCAAATTTGGGGGGAGTGGTATCAGGTACCAGTATAAGGGTAAGTAATATAGAGTATCAGTGTTTAAGAATCATGGGTGAGGGTAGGTTATGAGTAATATTAGAATATTCTAGCTAGTGTAAGGTTTAGTCAGTAAGGAGTGTCTAGTTTGAGTGTTAGAGTTAAGTATTAGTGTAGATATTGATATATTGAGTATCAAGTTAATGTATTTGAGTTAGTGTCAGGATACCAAGTATGGGATGAGATACTAGTGCTGGGTCAAGGTAATGGATTAGTAACTGGGTAGTAGGTATATAGTTAAAATACTATATGTTAAACTATATATATGAGTTAGATAGTTGTATTCATGGTATATAATGACTATATCTATAAGATATTGACCTAAAAACTCAGATACAACCTAGTATTTACTAATTTAGACTGTAATCACCATAGAAGCTAGGTAATGACCTAGTTTGACTAGCATGACTTAGAAATGGCCTAAAAAGCATACTTTAGTGCATTTTAACTTATTTATCATTTATTACATCTATTTTGACATGAAATTTCATATATAGACTTGTGTGACACCAGCTTGGACATCGAGAGACACCTTTGCTCAGGGCCAGAGGTGAGTACATTTCTTTGTTAGTTTTTATTTTATGATAGTGTATATATCGCATGTTATAGAACTGTATACTTGATTCTGATACAGTGGTTTCACGGACTGGTACTATATTGATCCTGTCAGAAGATGTTATCACTTACGATGTTCAACAGATACTCCTTTATATATATTTTACCATGTGTATCGGGTATTAATTTTAGTGTACTCCGTGTTCACACACTGCTCGTGTTCAGTGTGCCCATATTCGTGTTCATAACGTGTGGTAATTGGATCCATAAGTATTGGTTGGGGATGGGGGAGTAAGAGTTGGTTATATGATCAAGCCCAAGTATATTCGTGTACATGTTGATTACATATCACACGTGTAATCGAGTTACCATATTGTATTCGTGTTCAACCCAAACCGATTATATAATAAACTTGTACTCTATGGCACAGTAGCTAGTTTCATCTGTTTTCACTACTTGCAGTTATTCATATTGCCTGTTTTTTATTCCAGTACATTACCTGTTCACTCTAGTTCACTCTATTTCTGATGTTTAGTTATCTTGTACTATTTTCTATTATCTGTTATATATGATCGATTATGTATTTGAAACTGCTTTCAGAGGTATGTACTTCGCTCCAATCCTGACTGGATATATTTTCAGATGATTGGCTCGTAGACCAGTATCCCACGTATTACGGATCGCAGGACGGCGTACCATTAGAGGATACTCATTTAGAGCAGGAGGACTTAGTACCAGAGCCTAAGGAGGCTTAGATTATCTGTTTAGACTTGTATTAGACTTTTATTGAGTCTTATGGCCTGTATATATTATTTCAGGCTTGTGGATGTATGGTGACTCTTTCTTTCGTTATTTCATCTCGTGTTTTATCTTCCTTAGTTTGCATTATGATTGTGAATAGATTATCATTATCAGATACCATATTGTTTCTCTATTTGTAGTTGAGATGATTGACATGTACTATATATATATATATATATATATATATATATATATATATATATATATATATATATATATATATATATATATATATATATATATTATATAAGATATTTAAATAGTAGAGTTGACCCAGACAGTGTTCTACCGTCGATGCTGCAGCGTAGGCTGGGCGTTGCTCACTACTCGTGCCCTTAATCCGAGTATGGGTCATGACAACCAGGCCACCTAGTCACGTGCTACTTGCATCAAAAGGTGCGTACAGTAAACGTGCATGTATGGGATTCGACAAGACTCGATTCGATCGTGGTTGCACGACGAAATCAACCCATATCCGTAAAAAATTACCGCATAAACCCGTATCCGTAGAAACTTTGACATATCTTCGTGCACACAAGACGTGTCACAACAAAACTTGTGCCATCGAACTCACAGAGTTACGCTAGTCCTGTGACCCAAGTTTCGTCTGATTCGGAGGATGTTGACCAAAAATGTCATTTTGCCGGCCATACGGTTCGACTTCACGAATAATTTTGTGACGACTCATCAAAATCCAATTCTGGACATTCTTTTGGATTTTTATCATCATTTCATATTCTTTAGACACTGTTTGCTGAATTTGGAGAACTTTTACCCTGGCACATTGTTGTATGCAAAGTGGCTACATGTGGACCCCGCTTTGATCCAAAATTATCATTTTTGTCCATGTGTTCAAATTAAACTTATGCATAGTCAATTCTAGCTATTTTTTATATTTTAGAAACGTTGGTGATGTTATTTTCAATATCTGGAGGCGTTCGTGCATATTCCCCTTTCCAGACGCTATTGATCTATTGGGCTCGTTACCTAGATCTCACTAAACCATCATCCAAGATCCAGACAAGTATAACTTGCCACTCTTGTTACAATTCTTTAAATACTGTAAATGCATTATATTATTTCTGTTTTACCGATATTGCGAGTCCAAGGATAACTTGGGTGCAAGTCGGTATTGGCCGATTATGCGTGACTTAGTACGTATTAGAAGTCAAACCCTCTATTTGAGAGATGTCCAATCTCTCGTATGTCTTGACACATTTATGACATGAATAGAGTTTCATATGTGGATGCAGACTCTTGTACTAGCTGATCACTGATACAATCTAGATACGTTACGACAACATATAGTTATGATGATCTTAACTTAGAGTAGGAGCTGGACATATCGTGGTGCACGATAGATACAACATCATTGGGTGGGGAGGACACTTACTAGACGCATGTGCTACGTTACATATTTTTCTTTTAACCCGTCGTCTTCGCCGGAGTACCGGGTATGATGACCTTGGATTTATTATTATGGAAGAGTTGGCCTCTGGGGTCCACTCCACTATGCTAGATTTAGGCCTCTATTTTCTCCAGAGAATTATGTCGATCACATTTGGCCTACAGCTCATGTGTCGAACATTTTTCTTATTCCATTCACACTTAGTTGGTTCACCGCTTTATTTATTGCAGTATTTCGTATCATTGGTGGCATGTTATTTTCGGTATCTTGTTACGTCCCTCTGAGAAACTAGTTTCCTTCCAGGTTGGGTGAGTAGCTGTTGTAGAGTTCTTTTGCCAAATTGTTGAGCACCCTTTTTATTTACAGGTATTTACTCTTTTGCAGTATATATTGTTTCATTTCTATATTTTATATCTGCTTGGTTGTATAGTATTTGTAGACTCATTTATTCTTTTGAGTCTATTCAAACAAGTATGATTATTAGGCTGCAGACTAATATTCATATTTTTCTTATTTATGGTCTTGTCCTGTGGATTGAGATATAAATACGATATAAAGATAGCTACACAAATCTAGGACAGTTTATATGTATCCTAGTTGGACTGGAGTTCACTTGGATAGTTTATACGTATCCTAGATTCTGACCATGAGTTTTGTTAGTCGCATTTCTAGAATCAAATGTTGCCCTAAAAAAACAGAATAGATAGACTTTATATTAGTATGAGTAGAAGTGTATCATCTCCAGCCTGATGAATCAGCTGAAAACCAAGATTGTCCTAGTAACAAGAAGTTGCAGTTTCTTATCGACCGTACTAGTATCCTTTTATCTTGAGTTACTTATCTTCTTTTATAACCTTAGTCTCTTGGTATTGCATAAAACAATCATTCAAATTATGCGATTGACCAGAATCTTTGTTCATCCTCTAGTCATATTCAATTCCTAAAAACCAACCCCTTGCAAATGTCCATATCACTATGGGTTACCAATTCCCTTCTATTTCAATTCTCTTGACATAGTCATTATGAATAAATTCTCCACATGCCTACCTAAATCATGTCTTATCTTCAAAATTAAATCATATGAAAATACTTTTTGAACTTTCCATAATTCTTTTCCTTATATTGTTCTGCAAATTCTCCTTTTCCATGATTTTTTGATCTTGTCTCTTCGTCATCTAGGTCATTTGATAATTGCAATTCCTCTTTACTATCCCACCCTAGTTATATCTGACAAGTCATATCCTATTGACTTAATGAAGACATGACTTTATATAGGAATAATGTTGAATTGGTAATAGTTTCTCTTATAGAGTTATTGACCAATAACACTATGATAGTACCTAGGTATTCTTTTAAACTATCCTTGACTACGGTTAGAAGTGCCAATATTCTCGTATCGCTTCTTAGAATTAGACATTTTCATAAGCCTTATAAATATGAACAAGGCTTGTAAATAGAATTAGACATTTCCATAAGCCTTGAAAAAAGTGTACCCTTACTCTTATAACGTGACGTCAAACTAGGATTTCATTGGTAATAATGACCCCATCCTCTTGAGAACTCTGTTTGACCAATTGTATCTGACTTTCTTTCGAGATTGATTCTAGTATTCTTTTATAACATTGTTTAGTTTAATTTCGAGGACAAAATTCTTATAAGTTGGGTAGAATGTAAATCCCCTCCCTCCTAAATCATTATTATTATTATTTTTATATTTTTAACTATTTATTATTTATTAAGCTTTAGTTATATCTAATTATTTAAATTATACAACATTATTATTTGTTATTACCAATTATAAATTATTTTCCAATTAAATAAATTATTGATTTACTGCTTATTGTGTTATCCTATGTTTTTATTTTTATTTTTATTTTAAAGTATTTTGTTTGTATATATATATATATATATATATATATATATATGTGTGTGTGTGTGTGTGTGTGTGTGTGTGTGTGTGTGTGTGTGTGTGTGTGTGTGTGTGTTATAAGAAAGAAAGAAAATAAATACCTTAAAACCTTCCCCAGACCCGAGTTACTATCTGTATTTTATATTGTTATAGTTCATGTCCTTATCTCATGTTAGTTTTAGATTCATATCGTCTATTACTTGTGCACAAAAGATAGTGTTTGCTATGGTATTGTCATTATACGTGTTCACATAACGATTCTTGTTTATTAAAGTTTGTACTTCAATGTCATCGTGAGCACGTTTACTTGTGAGAGATGAGTAGGAAGAATATAACTAGTAGACATGTAGTACGTAATATGAGAGATTCCTAAATGTGATTGATTATGCATCCTATGCAAGGCTGTCTGAAAACGTAATTCGGTCATGCACCTTACGTAATGATTGATTGAGCCCAAACCCAACCACATGCCGAACGATTGTATTCTAAAACACATTGTACAAGTACTGTTGGTTTTCTTTCTCGATCTTTTCTACCATATCAGTTTCCTATAATATTGTTCTATCTTTAGATTGCATGTTGTCAGTACATGTTGTCTATGTTCTACGTTCTCGTTTGTCGTATTCTAGTTGCCATATTATATGTAGTTCTTTTTTCCTTCTTGAATTTATTCATAAATAGTACATATAACATATCATATAACTTTACTTTGTTTTATCCTGACTGGATGACTAACGTTAACAACTTTAGATGAGGACACTTACCCCCACACACTATGACCTCAATAAGGGAGATGTAGATACTACAGCTGCCAGGCTTAGTTGTTGATAATCTTTCAAGTGATGCTTATTGTCACTCCTCGTTCCCGATATTCGTATTTGGAGCATATTTAATTTTCTTGCTAGCATAGTTGTATGTTTTAGAGAGACTAGATCCATTCTTTGGTTCACTTGGCTCTTATTTTATTTGTTTGGTTTGGTTTGATCATGAGTTGAACCCATGATCCAAATCTCAAACCCTCCATATATAACCCAACTTCATTATCTCTTTTCTCATTATTCTTCTTCCATTATCTCTCTTAGGTTTTCTCTCTCTCTCTCTCTCCATAGGCAAGTACACCTTGCATGAGGAATGAAGAAACCCTCTATTTTATTATTTTATTATGTTTATTATGTGTTTCTCCATACATTTAGAACTTGGTATTTTTGATTTTGGTGGATGGATTAGTGTAGATCTAGACTTCTAGTTTAGAAACTTTTCATGTGTTGTTGAGTTTTCTTGGATTTTGATCTCCTAAAATTTTACGTTTTCGAAAACTTATTGTTCTATGTTGATGAGTGTCACTACCACATTTATAGAATAGGGATATTTTTGTCATTTTGTATATTATAAATATTGTGTTTATTTTTTTATATATAATGTGTATGATAAATATATATTGTGAATAATATTATTATTGGTTAGTTGATTAGTCTATTCTAATTAGACTTGACATTAGTGGACCAAACTATACTTGACTTGACTTGACCCATTGATTCATTTAAATAGTTAGTCATGATTTGACTCATTAGTATAGGAGAATGAGTTAGTTATTGAGCTTAGACTATTTGACTTGAGTCATTAGTTAGTCATGACTAGATTAAGTCTATTAAACCTATTTAGACTCAAGAATAGAGTATTCTATCATATGGTTTAGTTAGATCATATTCATGAAAGAATGAGAGGGGCTTTTGTGTCAATTCAAACATTCCTCAACCTAGCCCTAACCCTAAGAGGAAGCATATATAAGCCTCTTCATTCATGAATAACCTCTATTTCATTACAAATTAGTTCATCCCAAAAAAAAAAAATTAGAGGCAAACCCTAATCCCTTCCATACCAAATCTACCTATTCCCAAATTTTATCCCTCTCATTTTTATTCCAAGGAGGCTAAGGAGCTTGGAATTGCTATAGGAGCACTTGAGGAGGGAAACATTTGATTGAGGATTGTGTCCAACCTTCATTTGTGTCCATTTGGTGGAATACATTAGGAACCCATCTTCCAATAGGTAAAACTCTTATCTCTTTTGTCATTTCTATTTTAAATGGTGAAATAAATCCCTAGGAACCTTTCCATGGCTAAGGACTACCCATAGGAAGAAGAATTAGGTTCATAGGAGGCATATGGAGAAAGTTACATCGACTTTTGTGGCCAAATTGGAGAAAATCTAAATTTGGACCACTAGGTGTTTTTAAAAATATTTCAAAGAGGGTTTTGGTTAGGGAAACATGTTTTGATAAGGTTAGTGTATCCACAATTGGATACGGGAAGACCATATCATGATACGTCATGGTGCGTATTAGTAGTTTGGGTATATTGGACCAATATGTGATATTCTTCCTAATTGCATTATAATTAGCTATTGTATATGTTATTGTATCATACTTGATATGTTATTTGTGTTCCATGAGTTGTGGAGGAGTGTATCATGATAGTGAGGCCAATGGGTAGGCGTATCATGCGTATCGGAGAGCGATACGTGTGTGTCTCGTTAGTGCACATCAAGTGTTTGATGTATTATTTGTAATACTTGTGGTAAGGGTTGATGTGGTGCATTGGTTGGAGTGTGATTAGTATGGAGTTATTAGTGTTGGTGTACCAATTGATAAGTGGCTCGAGTGTGTTTGATTGTGGGTCTTGGTGTGTTGATGTTGGTGTGTATATGGAGGGTTGGTTAGGAGTGGTATCAGTTAGTACCACATCAATTACTGATGGCAATGTGTGCTTTAAGAGTGTTGGTGTGTAAGGTTGAAGGGAGTTGAGAGTGAGCTAGTGAAGGGAATGCTTTGGTGTAGTTGTGTGCAAGGGTATTAGTGCAGTAGGTATGAGATATTGTACCTCGGGTACAAGAACAGTAGGTATGAATGTCTGAACCTCGGTGTACACCTTGCAGTAAGGGGGCTATGTTGTTGTGCTTCACAGCAAGCAGTGAGTGGGGAGTTAGTGTAGGTCTATTGATGTGGACGGTGACTGCAGAGTATTGGTGAAGGGCATCTCATTTGATGAGTGATGGTTTAGTTGTGGCAGTGTCTGTGATGGGTTAGTATTGTAGTGTTTGTGATTGTGTTATATAGGACTGTGCATGAGGATTAGGGGCATTGGGATTATTATAGTGGTGTTAGAGTAATGTAAGAGTATCAATTATTGTAGGTGTACATTGGTATTAGTGGGTGATTGTGTGAGTACTCGAGCACATCACAGAATTGGTATCAAGTTTAGTACCATGTGTTTGGTTGGGATAGGTGTATCATAGAATTGGACTTGGGTTAGTATCTTGGGATATGACTTTGTATGTTCAGAATAGAGTGTTAGTGTGGCTTTATGGTGTTCAGATTTGGGTAAGAGAGTGTTGGATACAATGACCTTGGAGGTCTGTTGCAGTGGGCAATTTGGTACCTGTGCACTAGTGAGGTATCAGTAACTCACTAATATTGCAGTGGTAACATGTATATTAGGGAAAACGTGTTGGTGAGTCTCTGCAACAGCATGAAAGAAGAATTTTAGTTTATGTGAAGCGGTGCAGAGGAAGGGCTTGAGCAGAGTAAACTACAGATGTAGTGTATTGCAACTAGCAAATGTATGCAGCATGAGAGTAGCAGTGTACTCAGGGGGTTCCTGGAGGTGGTTCTAGTGTCAAGCATATTTAGAGCTAGGTGTGTAGTGGAGTATTGGTGGTGATATGTATAAGTATGTGTTCAATTATGTATCATGTGTGGGTTAGAATTGTGACTTATGATTGATTGTTGAGTGTGTTATACTCAGGGGAGACCATGTGAACTCTACATGCGTCAGTACACATAGATGGGGCTATTTGTAGTAAGGTTAGTCCCTGCAGGCAGTTGGAGCTTGGGACTTAGTTTAGATGGGGGATCCAGTTGAGTGTGAAGCCAAATGATGGCAATGCAGGCCAGACATTCAAGGATGTTGTTCAGTCGAGAGATGAGTGCATTGGCTTGTGCAAGGTAGAGGGTAAGGAAGTTAAAGTGCGACAAACTTGGACTTGCAATCTGCAGTAGCAGCATCAACAAGGATTTAATATGCAGTGAGGGTATTGGTTAGCTTTGAGTGTAGGTTTTGTATTTATGTGTGCATTGCTTGTGCATGGGTGTGTTATTGTGTCTTGTGTATGAGTTCAAGTATTCATTATTAGGAAGGGCCTGCAAGTTTGCAATAGGAAGGTGCATGGGCAAGTTTGCAATGGGGAAGAGAACTGGACATTTTCACATGTAAGTGAATGTGTCACGACCCGCACCCGGTTTAGAGGCACGAGTGCGTGGGTACGTCCAGCCTACGCCGCAGCATCGGCGGTAGAACACTGTCTAGGTCAAGTACTATCTATAAAATCTCACGCTAGTATCCAACTCCATAAGGAGACTCGGATAACACTATAAAAATATTAACAACATACTCAATCACAACTACAGCACGATAGGAATTTGAAGAAACAAAAGAATACAACACAAGTCTACTGGCAAAATAAACATACCTGAAATCAGTAACAACCAATCCCCAAGTGTCAGAAACAAGTCCACTAAGGTCACAGTCTGGAAAAATATTTTCCAGTCAGGAAGGAGCAAAGTACATCTCTAAATAGCAGTTCTATATAAATGACATAAACTATGTAGCAGTTCTAGATGGAAACATACCAGATGCATGTATAGGTACGAGAAATGTACAAGAAAAGAAATATACTGGGAATACTGTAAGTAAATGCAGGAAGAAAAACAATATGTCCATGAGCAAGAATCCTATGACTAAGTGTGTGAGTACTAGCTTTAACATGTGATCGGCTTGGAAACTTGATCAGGCTGGTTACATGTGATTAGCTATGATTCACGAAGGTCAGGCTAACCGTTGGTTAGCTATGATGCATGGAGAGGTCAGGCTAATCACACGTAACAGCTATGAGGCACGGAGAGGTCAGGCTGCACCCGACGTGAGATGTGGGGTGAGCTATGATGCATGATAAGTTGGGTATGATCACATATCTACACTAAAATACTCCCCAAATCCCCGACTGGTATAGTGGATCCAATCATGGTACGCTATGGCACGGGATCCCCTAAGGAGGTAGCAAATCTCCCCGGGTCTCAGTGTCTGTACATGCACAAGATAATAAGGAAACAAGTCTTGTATAAGCTACACCATGAATAAGGAATAACATCTCATGACGAGATCCGTGTATACCAATCCGTGTAACCAATGTGTCAAGAGCATGGATATTTACACTAGATACAGTGAACATAGGAGATATCATAAATTAGAAACTAATCAGAGAATGTACTCGCCTTGGGTCCTTAGTTGGTAAAACCAATGTCCTGTCCCAGAGTATCGTCTGGAGGAACCAACAGTCCTAAAAATATATCAAATACAACATTTGCATCAGGCGCTACACTAACACATCACAAATATATGAACTCAGGGGCTCTGCCAGGTATGGCACTAGTCAACTAGGGGCATCTAGTAGGGATACGTATATAAATACACATATTATTAATTATCATTAATACTTACAATATATATACATATACTAAACATTATATATTTTTATACCAAAATACCTACATATATGTATTAAAGGAATACACATGTACATATTATACATACATATATATTTACCATAATACGTATTAAATTAATATGTATATTACCAATATATTTTATACCAAAATACATACCTATATATATGTTTATACATATACTAAAAATACACATTTATTAAACATATACCCTTACAAAATATATATATAGATATATATATGTTTATACCAAAAATAAGAATTTATACTATATACAAATTTAGAATTTACGTAAAAGCCAATATATTTTATTTATAGTAAAATTGGTCACCAGCCCAATTAAACAAATTGATCTTATTTATTAATGTAACTATTCCTTAATTAATGATATAAACCAGAAATTATTATTTTTACATAATCAAAATCCTTATATTTATTACATAAATAAATTCTTACACTATAAACAATAAAACAAATTATTTTCTATTTACTTAACTAGTTACATGAATATACTAAACTATTTATATTTAATTACTAAACAAAT
The DNA here is from genome assembly GCA_036927795.1 of Iris macrosiphon. Taxonomy (NCBI): domain Eukaryota; kingdom Viridiplantae; phylum Streptophyta; class Magnoliopsida; order Asparagales; family Iridaceae; genus Iris; species Iris macrosiphon. The sequence goes on along the minus strand of JAYESA010000004.1, from coordinate 36,780,963 downwards.
TATAAATTAACTAATTTATTAAGAATTTCTAATCTGATTATTAGTAATTAACTAAACTAATATAATTTAACTAAATGATTAACTAATAAAATTAATTCACTGATTAAATACTTACTCTAAACTAATCTAATACATTACTAAACTAATTTAATTATTCTAATTGATTAATTACTTAACCACTAATTTAATTAACTAACACTAAGCTAATTAAAATACTAATTATAACTAATCTAATACATTACTAATACACAGACAGAACAAAAGGGGAATGAGGGAAAGGGAGAGAGGGGCTCACGGAGGGATTCCGGCGCCGACGTCGGGGAAGTCCGGCTCGAGACGGCGGCGGCTTCGTTCCAGCGGCGGTGCTCGACGCGGGTGAGACGGCGGCAGGATCGTTCGGCTCGAGGCGGCGCTCTGTCCGAGGGCGGGCGTTCTGTCCGAGGAGGCGGGCACTTCGAGGCGGCGGCGTCGACCACAGACGCTCGACGCCGAGGGGTCCAGTCGCCGGCGGCAATCAACTCGGTGGCGGGTATTCTCGGTCCCAGGCGGCGGCTTGGATCTAAGCCAGATCGGCGGCGATGACGTCGGCTCCGAGCGACGATCGACTCGAGAGGCTCCAGGTGGTGGTGGCAGGCAGCCAGATCGAGGAGGCGGCGGTTCTGTCAGATTTAGGGTTAGGGTTTTGGGTTCTGCGTGTGTCCGGGGGTCTGGGTACGTGTCCGGGATGGACACGAGGGTTTGTTGTACTGTGGACGTGCCCGGGTCTGCCGGACACGGGGATGAGGTTGTACAGTGGAGGATGTGGATGTGTCCGGGTGTGTCGGACACGAAAATCTGTTTGTAACGTTGTAACCGGACACAGGAATGAATGGATATGATGGGACACCCGGGGTCGGACCCGAGGCCATCACGGCTGACACGGTGATGCTGGACACACGGACACGAGCACACAAAAATGGTGGTGGCTGTGGCTTTGTGGGGATTTGTGAAGGCTAGCTAGGGTTTCCAGGGAGATGTGATGAGGGACTTAAATAGGGAGAGATGGTGTGGGATAAAGGGTGCGGGTTGGCCCAACCATGAATGGCCCAGATCATAATTAAACGGGTTTTTCATGTGGAAAAAATGAGGGTGTGCTGGCTAGTTAATAGAAAATAGAAATTTGTAAAATTTAAAAAGAAGAGATTATAATTTCAGAAAATATTTTAGGAAAGCTACGTAATTTATTTATTTACTATTCCATTAATTATAAAAATTATTTTGAAGAAACAATTGGTCCTTTAATTAATTTTATCCAATAAAGAATTTTATGATTTCAAGCCAATAAACATTTGAAACTAGAGGAATATATATATTATTATTTATTTATTTATTTTGTAATACATCGTCATTTAGGAAAAATAATTTTTATAAAAGATTTTTAAATTACCTTCTACAATCAAACATCGTTCAAAATCAAATAAAAATTTTCAAGGAAAATATTTTATAAAACTCGATATTTTAAAATAAATAAAAATCTAATTATTTTGGAAATTGGAAATCGGAGGTTACAGAATGGGTGAGAGTGTTGCTGGTAGGGCCTGCAAGCAGTTGGTTGGTGCACTGCAAATGCAGTTGCCTTCAGGGCAAGCTCCCCAAGGTTGCAGGCATTGCACTAGATGTGCTTGGGTTGGGGAGGCTTGGAAGTAGTCTGGAGGGTGCACACCGCAGTGTATTGTCCAGGAAGAGAAGGGAGTTGGGGTTTAGTCCTAGTATAGTACTGATACTAATGTATTAGTGTATCAGTTAGGAGTAGCTGATACTTAAGTGAGGTAAGGGTTGAGTTCAAGTTAAGGTTAACTAGACACTAAGGTATTAAGGTAATGTTAAGTTAAGATATGGGTTAAACTGAGACATGGATACTAGTTTGGGTATTGTCGAGGTAAGGGTACATAATAGTAAATACTAAGTTAATGAGTTTAGTAAAGGTATTAGCTGGTTATTAATATCATAACTTTATATAGTATATATATTGTATCTTAGTATTCATATTAACTAGTATAGACTAGAAACCTAAGATTTGTAAGGTATTGACTCATAGTTTAGATACTAGAGATACGACCAAAGTGAGGGAAAGATGACTAAGATGGATGTTATTATCCTAGTAACTAAGTAATAGGTACTAAGGTATATGATATAAGTACATATACACCATTGGATATATATCGGGATATCAAGATACATGATATTGGTTGAGATATAGATGGTGTCAAGTGTAGATTAGTTAAGTTATGGTTGGTATCAGTTGGGGTAAGTAGAGTAGTAGTAGGTTATTGATATATATATAGTATCATAGACATATAAATTAGCTAGTATACCTAGTAATAGCTGGTATAGCTTGGATATTAGTAAGGTATTGGCTAATATAGACTAGTATTACCTAAAATGTACTAGTTTGACCCAATTTGACTAGTATGACCTAGTTTTGATCTATAAATTTTATTTTAACTTATTTAAGTTTCTCCTATACACCTAATGACATAGAATTTCATAAATAGGCCTGTGAGGCACCGATACGGACACAGTTTGACATTCATTGCTCTTGACCACAGACGAGTACATTCTCTAATAGTTTTTATTATATGAAATTTACTATGATTCATATACTTAGTGATGTTCTACTTGATTTTTGACACGATAGTACACGGATTGGTATAGTATGGATCTCCGTCATGAGATATTATTTTTCTACTTATTGTACAAGTTACCCTTACTGTGCAAGTATTCTTGTGAACGTGTCATGGTTTAGATCCACTGTATTAGTTGGGGGTAGAGAAGTACTAGCTAGATGTGTGATCATACCCTTACTGTGCAAGAGAAAGTACTGTGAGTGTTAATTATACACCTCATATATGCCAGGCCCTATCGTATTGTGCAAGTTCCCAAGCTGATCATATGACAATACTAATACTTTAAAACACATAGATAGTATAGTTCTTTTCTGTCTATTTTATATTCATCGAGATACTCTCTATCGTTTTGTCTACAATATATTCACTATTGTATATCTATTGCTCTGTCTATTTATTATCTGTCATATTGTTGTATTTATCCATTTTTCATATTGATATTGTCAGTTATGATTTAGTTATTTATTCTCATCTTGCATTGTACTCTCTATTACTATTTATAGTCTTTGTCATTTAACTGAAACTGCTATTGGGTTATACTAGTTCCATCCTCACTGGATATATTTTTCCAGATGACTATCTAGAGGGTTATTGTCCGACTTTTTACAGACCACATGAGGGAGTAGCAGATATGGACCCTGTAGCTCAGGTGTGATTGCCGGAAGGTCTAGTCAAAATCACTAATTATATTAGTTAGTTCCTTTTAGCAAATTTTGGTACCGGATTTGTTTTCAGCATATATATTGAGATTTGGATGTTATTATTTGAAGTTTAGATTATATTATTGTTTAGACTTTGTGGTTGTGTTGGATTATTCTTTTGATATCTTATCGTGCTTTAGTTCTGTGATTGAGTATTTCATATTATATTGTTATATCATTGTCTCCTTATGGAGTTGGATATTTATGTGAGATTGCTAGTTAGATAGTCTTGACCTAGACAACATTCTACCGTCGATGCTACAACATAGGCTAGACGTACCCACGTACGCGTGCCCCTATATCGGGTGCGGGTCGTGACAATGAGCATTTGATTTTGAGTAGTTTAGAACTTTACTTTGTTAGATTTGGGCATCATTTGAGGTTTCTATGGAAGAAACAATTTTTTGTTTTCGAGCTTTTGGCCATGGCCGAAAAGTTACTGTTGGAGGAGACGAAGGGGTGTTATGCGGTACTATGTTTTATGCGGCCTAGACTTCTCGTCTCGAGTCAGCATACGGCCAACCTTGTTGGACGCATGACTGAATCTGCACATGCGTCACTTGGCCAAATGCATGAACTTGGACGAATGAAACTTCACAAGTTGATAGAATTTTACTAAGTCCCAAAAGATTTCATGCGACCAAGTGTGTATGCGGCCAAGAGGAGTATGCAGCCTCGTCGACCATGTGTCTAGGAGCTATGCGTCTCTCTTCTTCTGGACGCATAACTTTTTACCGACTTGGCACGACTTTGTATGATTTTGTCTTTTCTTCTAACACACATTATTGCTTGTCACATCAGTCACAACTATCACTTTATGTCACTTCTTCTTACTTGCATTTATTGATGGTCATATTGCACGTTTCACGAAGAGTGGACTTTGCTTTTCCTACGTGTCCAAGCCAACCATGCGGCCTCGATCACATGCGGCCTTGAACCTATGCGACACCCTATCTCATGTGGCACCATGTCTCATATGACACCCTGTCTCATGAGGCGCCATGCTTCATGCGACAGCTTGCCTATGCTCCAATTGTTTCTATGCAGCTCCCTGTTTCTTGCACACATGGACACTTACTTGATTTAATGTTTCAATTGATTGATTGATTGTGATGGTATGTGTTAAACTTAGAAATGACTTGTATTATGATCTTGAGTGTATATGGACCTAATGACCCAGATGTGACCATGTGTTTATTGACTAAGTACCTGACATGAGCCATGTAAATGTGTCCCTATATACACTTACTTATTGATCAAGATTACCTTCCTCCTTGATCATTTTATTATACGTTGGATAGGATAAGGGGCGTAGTTCAACTCGGGGGAGGGTCTGCAATCTCGGTCCTTATTTGGTTTAAGGATTGTGAATCTGATCTCGAGGGGTTCCCGCACTACTCTTATTCTCATCTATCGATATAATAAAGTGACAAATCAATGTGACCAGTGATTGACTGTCCTATCCTGAATAACTTGCTATGTGACAACTTGTCCATGATCTTGATTCTAGAACTTGTTCCTGTCCTGACTATTGTATCCGTGTCGATACACTTGATGGCACCGAAAGTGCTACTTGATAGATATAAATATGGTGAACCATCGTGCCACACTCTTGCTACGTGATATATACAATTATTTCTTTGCACATACCTGGTAGTTGGACATTGACTTTAGCCATGGCTGGATAGTACTGATTGTTGCATCACACTTAGGTGAATCCAGATTTAACTTTTGAGTGACAATATAAATTCGTATCAAGAGAGCCCGTACTTAAAGTACGACATCTAAGAAGGAATATTCATGTGACCACGACATAGGATTCTAATTATCCTAGGATTAGTTAGAAAACTTAATTTGTAGAGCAATGGGAGGGAACGGTATCTCGAGATCGTGCATGTTGAACCACCCTAAATTAGCTGAGAGTAAAGGCTGGCCACCACGGATACTGTATATCATCTGCACTAGTGGAGTGGAGTATCTGATTATAAGACTGAGCCAGTATCTTTTCTATAGAAAGCCTGGAACTGATACTAATCATTAATTAGCTTAATGCCCTTGTAAGAGACTGGTACATCATTTTACATATATACTTGCTCGCATATCATCGGTTCAGCCGGCCCTTCTCGATTATGGCATGATCGGAGGATACTCATATATTGCATTACTGGGATAACCTAGAGATCACATATTAAGCTGTAATACATGATTGTTCGTCTAATTTGTTTATATTATATGTCTAGCCAGAAAAGTGGGCTATCGTGGTATGATAATTCAACCCATGTCCTTATTTGGTTGTTGGGTTGCGTCGTTACGCAAGCAGAGATACAATATAAGAAACAACATAACTTCAGTCCATGGATTTTTTTTTATGTAAAAAATCCATAGACCGAAGCTATGTTATTTCTTATATTGTATCTCTACATGCGTATTATTCCTTCTGTTGAGTGGAATTAGGGACATAGGTTGTTGTGTCATGATAGTTCAACTCATGTCCTTGTTTGGTTGTTGGGTTGTGTTGTTGTGTTACGATAGGTTGTGGACTGAAACTAAGATGCATAATTATTTTAGCTTGACCATAGTCAAGGGACATATTCTATATTGGTGTGATAGGGCACTTCCTGTCCTTATTTGGTGAAGGAGTATCGTATCATGTCATAGATGAGACATATGCCATTGATTGTTGGCTCATGTATCTCATGCTATCGAACTTTTATTTTTTTATTTCGTGCTTCCTTTGTGGTACTTGCTATTTGGGGTCTGACCCTACTGGTTTTGCATGGTCAGGTTTAGAGCCAACACCTGAGGATCAAGCTTACTTCTCCCTCACTAATGGCATGCACCCGAAGGATGGTTGCTGAGGATCACGAGTGGGTTTCTTATTTCACTGTTCGTCTTTTGTAAACTATTTTCTTTTTGGCGTTTAGCCAACCGACACCTGTTAACCAGAGAATCTAGACACTAGTTTCCTATATGACTATATTATATTCAGACTGTAGCTGACTCACTATCATGTATACTTTTGATTGTGTGTCTGGCATATCATTATGTATCGCTGGATCTCTAGAACATTTTGAAGCGGCGTTTGGGACACTTTACTACTTACTCTGAAATATTCTATGTTATTGATACTTGTTTGAATGATTGAGACATTAGAAGTTCTTGACCCTATGAGACTTGATTGTAGTATGCACCCCCTTCTCTCTAGACAATCTTAACACATTGCGGGTTACTTTGGTATTCCACATGGTGTGGTTGGCCGAGTCTTTCTCCCGCTCTCCATTATTCTGGTTCTGGGATGTGACACTTATATGATTAAAAGTAGCTTCTTTTCTTATTACTTTCCTTCAGTTTATTCATAACTGATTTGTTCCTGAGTACTTATTTTATGTCTTTGTTATTTATTGGACTTTTCGTTGGATATTGCCACGCCCCAGATCCACAATACTGGAGAGCGGAAGAATGACTCAGCCAGCCACACCTTGCGGAATGCCGAAGCAACCCGCAATGTGTTAAGGTTGTCTAGAGACAAGGGGTATAAACTACAATAACCTCTTCTAGGGTCAAGAACTTATATATCTCAATCATTCAAACAAGTAGTAATAAAATAGAATATTTTAGAATAAGCACTAAGGCATCCCCAACGACGTATCTGAATATTCTAGAGATCTAGCAAATACGAGTGATATGCCAGATATACTATCAAAAGTATACATGACAGTGAGTCAGCTGCAGTCTGAATATATTACAGTCATGTAGGGAACTAATGTCCAGATTGTCCGGTTAACATGCGCATGTTGGCTAAATGCCCAAAAGATTATAGTTTACAAAAGACGAGTAGTGAATGAAGAAACCCACTCGTGCCCCTTAACAAACATCCTTCTGGTACGTGCCATCAGTAAGGGAGAGATACGCTTGATCCTCAGTTGCTGGCTCTAAATTTGACCATGCAAAACCAGTGGGGTCAGACCCAAATATCAAGTACCACAAGAAAGTATGAAATGAAGAAACAAAACCAGTTCTATAGCATGAGATGCATAAACCAACAATCAGTGGCATATGTCACATCCATGACATGACACGACACTCCTTCACCACACAAGAACAGGAAGTGCCATATCACATCAAGATAGAATATGTCCCTTGATTATGGTCCATATAAAATAACTCTGCATCGTAGTTTCAGTCCACAGGCTATTGTAACACAGTAGTGAACCCAACAACCAAACAAGGACATGAGTTGAACTATCATGCCACGACAGTCTATGTCCCTAATTCCACTCAACAGAAGGCACAATACACAAGCAAGGATACAATATTAAGTAAAAATAATATAGTAATAATAAGTAGCTTCGATCCGTGTCCCGTTGTAACACAACAACACAACTCAACAAACAAACAAAGACATGAGTTGAACTTTTATGCTGCAACGGTCCACTTCTCTAACTAAAACAGATTTAACGGCCAAACATGTGTTATGGCTTGATATGTGATCTCTGGGTTATCCCAGTAATGCAATATATAAGTATCCTTAGATCATGCCATAATCGAGCAGTGATGGCTGAACCAATGATATACAAGCAAGAATATATGATGCACCAGTCCCTTACAAGGGCCCTGAGCTAAATTAATGATCAGTAGCAGTTCCGGATTTCTATAGGAAGACACTGGCTCGACTTATAATTAAGTCAAATACTGCACTCCACTAATGCGGATGATATACAATATTCGTGGTGGCCAGCCTTTACTCCCAGCTAACTTAGGGTGGTTCGACATGCACGATCTCGAGATATCGTTTCCTCCCAATGCTCTACAAATTAAGTTGCCTAGTTAACCCTAGGTGATTTAGAATCTCATGCCGTGGTCACATGAACATTCCTTCCTAAATGTCATACTTTAAGTACGGGCACTATTGATACGAATCAACATTGTCTCTTAAATCTGGATTCACCCAAGTGTGATACAACAATCAATACTATCTAGCCATGGCTAAAGTCACTGTCCAACTACCAGATCCGTGCAAGAAAATAATTACGTATATCATGTAGCAAGTGTGTGTGGCACGACGGTTCACAATATATCAAGTAGCACTCTCAATGCGATCAAGTGTATCAGCACAAATACAATAGTCAGGGCAGGAACAAGTTCCAATATCAAGGTTATGGACAAGCAAATGATGATCACAATAATTTGTCACTCTATTATATCGATAGATAAAATAAAAGTAGTGCGAGAACCCCTCGACATAAGATCCACAATCCTTAAACCAAACAAGGACCAGGATTGCAGACCCTCCCTCGAGTTCAACTACGCCTCTTATTATGTCCAACATATAATAAGGTGATCTAGGAAAAGTAGCCTAATCAGCAAGTAAGTACATGTAGGGCCGTATCTACAGGCTCATGTCAGGTGCTTAGTCATTTAGTACATGGTCACATCTGGGTCATACAAGTCATTTCTAAGTTAACACGTAGCATCACAATCGTTCAATCAATATCCACATTTAACCAAGCAAGTGACCAAAGTGAGTAAGAAACAATAGGTGCATAGTAGGAAGGTGCATAGCAAGGTGCCGCATAGTCGTCGAGGTCGCATAGGGTCAAGGCCGCATAAGATCAAGGCCGCATAGACAGAGCAAAGTCCACTCTTCGGGAAACGTGTGATGTGACAAACAATAAATGCAAGTCAAATCAGAAAAGTGATTGATGTGACATGTGATAAAAGTGTCAGAAGAAAAGATAAATTATGAAAAGTCATGCAAAGTCAGTCAGAAGTTATGCGTCCAGAAGGAGAGGGACGCATAGCTCCTGGCCGCATAGACAACGAGGTCGCATACTCCTCTTGGCCTCATGAAATCTTTTGGACTTAGTAAAATTTTATTCGTTCAAGTTCATTCAATTGGCCAAGGGCGCATGTGCAAAATTCAGTCATGCGGCCAACCATGTGCAAAATTCAGTCATGCGGCCAACATGGTTGGCCGCATGCTGACTCGAGACGAGAAGTCCAGGCTGCATAGCACTTCGTGCTGCATAGCGCTCCTTCGTCTCCACCAAGTAGCAACTTTTCGGCCATGGCCAAAGGCTCGAAAATAAGATTTTGTTTCTTCCATAGAAACCTTAAATGATGTCCAAATCCAGCAAAGTAAAAGTTCTAAATTACTCAAAATCAAGTGCTCATCAACATAGAACAAAGATTTTTTGAAAACATTAAGTTTTAAAAGATCAAAATCCAAGAATACTCAAGAACACCAAGAAAACCCTAAAATTTAAAACTTAGATCTACACTAATCCATCTACCGAATCCAAAAATATCAATTTCTAAATGCATGGAGGATCATATAAGGAACATATGGAACAAAAATATACAGGCTTTCTCCATTTCTTGCAAGATGTACTTGCCTATGGAGGCGGAGAGGAAAAACCTAAGAAAGAGAATGGAAGAGGAAAAATGAGGGGAGAGAGAGTGAAGTTGGATTAAATATGGAGGGTTTGGGGTCTGGACCATGGGTTCAACTCATGATAAAACCAAACCAAACAAATAAACCAAGAGTCAAATGAACCAAAGAATGGGTCTAGTCTCTCTACAACATATAACTACGCTAGCAAGAAAAATAATTACGCTCCAAATACGTATATTGGGGATGAGGAGTGACAAATATTGTGCGTTGTCGATGATTTACCTTTTTGAATCATTTAGACATTGATTATTTATATTAGAGACTTCTAAATATCATGTTATTCTTGGTTCAATATTTTCTCCATGTTATAGATTATGTATATATCTTGTGGATGGCTAAGATAACATATAACTATGATATGATATGATATGATGTTGATATTGATGATGTTATATGAAACATGGATATGGCTCGAGGCATAGACATCATACTAGTATTGATGTTACGATGTAGCTTAGACGTACTCGTGTACTCCTATTCAATTATTTGGAAGCGGATCATAACATGTGTTGTAATTCAACTTTGCTCTATATGTAGGCCAACCAAAAGTTAGGCATCTTGCTAGGTATAGAGCCAAGACTATCATTAGGGGACAACCATTGTAGTTAGAAGAAACAATCATCTTGGACACTCTTGTTTACAATAATAATAATAATAATAATAATAATAATAATAATAAAAATAAAAATAAAAATAAAAATAAAAATAAAAATAAAAGTTGAGGTTTCACCGTGGAAATAGTTGTTCCAAAATACCATTAGCTATGCTTATTTTTATTAAATTTAATATGGTTTGTTAGGTAACTATGCATATAAAAAAATTAATGGTTTTGTTGTTTGCTTTTTTCAACTAGTAAAAAATTTAGAGGTTTTACTCTTTTCATGTAACAAAAAAAACTATTATTTATTTTTCTCAAATAACATAAAAGACGTACAATGCACATACATATATACTAGTAATAATAAAATAAGTAAGATTTTTTTATAAAGGCACTACAAAATTTGATTGGAGCTAGCCCATTTTTTTTTAGCTTGGACCGTCAAAATTTTGACAGTCCTATCTGCAGTTAGGACCGTCAAATTTTTGACAGTTATGTAGTGTGGGGTTGGACAGCCATGGTAGTGGCAAACTTGTAAATATTAAAAAGTAGACTAGCACTGATCAATTTTTGTATTGTCTTTATAAAAAGTCAAAAGCAAATAAGTTTTTAAAAAAAGTCCTTGATAAATGCACTACAAAAAAGACTTGGAGCTACCCCAATTTTTTTTATAAGTTTTTCACTCAAAAATTTACTCAGGGCTAGTCCAAATATTGATTAGGACTGTCAAAATTTTGACAGTCCTTCCAATATCTTAGACTGTCAAAATTGTATGCAGTTCAATAGACTGTCAGAATTTTGACAGTTCTTCCAATATCTTAGACTGTCAAAATTGTATGCAGTTCAATAGACTGTCAGAATTTTGACAGTCAAACATATTGGAAGGACTATTAAAATTTTGACGGCCCTAATAAATATTTGGACTAATCCTGAATAAACTTTTGAGTGAATTTTTTTTAAAAAAAAAAAATTTAGATTAGTCTGACCTTTTTTGTAGTGCCTTTATATTGTGCCTAAAGATCTTGCTCATTCTTTAAAGTCACATTCTCCTCCACCTCCTCCCTTATCTTCTTTTTCCCACCCCTAACTCTTCTACCCCAAAACCCTGTAAGAAAGCTCTTCTAATGTCCTAAACCTCCCCTCCGCTCCCCAAAATGGACCTCTCCTCTCCCTTCACCCACTCCCCACTCTCCTTCTCTTCCTCCTTCTCCTCCTCCTCCTCCTTCTCCTCCACCAAACTCCTCAAACTCAAAACCCCAACCACCGCCACCATCCGCTCCGTCGCCACCGACCCAAACCCTAACCCCCAATTCGAAACCTCCTCCCCCTCCTCCTCTCCCTCCAACAGCCCCCACCGCCTTCTCCGCGAGCTCGCCGAGCGCAAGAAGCTGACCCACTCCCCGAAGAAGAAGATCCCCCCTCGCCGCTTCATCCTCAAGCCCCCCCTCGACGACGCCAAGCTCGCCGAGCGCTTCCTCAAGTCCCCCCAGCTCTCCCTCAACTCCTTCCCCCTCCTCTCCTCCTGCCTCCCCTCCTCCCCCCTTACCTCCGCCGACCGCACCTGGTCCGACGAGTACCTCCTCGAAGCCAAGCAGGCCCTTGGCTACCCCTTGGCCCCCTCCTCCCAATTCGACGACGACAACCCGGCCAAGCAGTTCGACACGCTGCTCTACCTCGCCTTCCAGCACTTCCAGGACGGCTGCGAGAGGACCAAGGCCAGGCACGTCAGGAACGGCCACTCGCGGCTCTCGTTCCTCGGCCAGTACGTGCTCGAGATGGCCTTCTGCGAGTACTTCCTCCAGAGGTACCCGCGGGAGTCCCCCGCCCCCATGAGGGAGAGGGTGTACGCACTCGTCGGGAAGAGGAGCCTGCCCAGGTGGATCAAGGCCGCCAGCCTCCAGAACCTCGTGTTCCCCTTTGACGATATGGACAGGATGATTCGCAAGGACAGGGAGCCCCCCGCAAAGTGAGTGTGATCGACTCTCTTGGTTCATATTTAGGATAGCATTAAGTAGCACAAAGAGAATGCTAAGATGGATGAGTGGTAATTACATTGAAAGATAATGATAAGAAGTGAGCGAATTCGGGGGAGGTTAGAGGTGGCGCTGTTAATTGAGGACAAAATGAGAGTTTTTTTTATGGTTTGGACATGTGCAACGTAGACCAATCGATGCATTGGAAAGGAGGAGGAGCGATAAGATAGTGGTTAAAGCAGCCACTAGGACTAGAGGTACGCCTAAACAAACATGGAGTGAATTTTTAAAGAAAAATATGATTTCTGTGAGTGTTACAGTCTTACAGAGGACATGGCCCTTAGCAGAGCTGATTGGCAAATAGCCAGCCAAAAAATATGGGATAAAGGCTTTGTTGTTGTAGTAGTAGTACTAGATGTGAAACGATATTTACTTTATATAATAATCTATACATTCATCTAAGTAAATTATATTATTCAGCTCCCTTGTTCACTATAGTTATGACTTGGGATTCATAATGCACTAACTTTTCTGATGCATTTAACTCATCGCCGTTCTGGTATACTTTGCATCGTGGGACAGCAACAATGGAGACAAAAGTGTGACACTATTATCTAATGATACTGTTAACTTGGGGGTGCAATGACTTATCTTGATGCTCTGTCATGTACAAATATAACTTATTTTTTCCATTTGAACACTTGATGCTCGGAGATGCGTTCCAGATGTTGCGATTTTCTTATGTACATTGCCATTGATATATTCTCAAATAAAACAAGTTGCTCCTTATCACGGATTCTCTATGAATATAGTATTACTGAAATTTCTGATATGTTATACTTATAAGGTGCAAGAGTAGGTAAAGATCAACATATGTTTCTTGAAATATCCTGATGTAGTGTTCCTTTTTGTGATATGTCATAGGTCTGTTTTCTGGGCGTTGTTTGGAGCGATATATCTGTGCTTTGGAATGCCTGAAGTTTATCGTGTTCTCTTTGAGGCCTTTGGAATGGACCCAGAAGATGAGTCCTGCCAACCAAAATTGAGACGGCAGCTGGAGGATGTTGATTATGTTTCAGTTGAATTTGATGGCAGACAGCTCGGCTGGCAAGAAGTTGTTGCCTACCAGGCATGTCTCTGCTTGTTTTACTTTGTTGTCGTTGTCGTTGTTGTTATTATTTATTACCACTACTGCTGCTATGGTTTACTTTCTTTGACAGTTTGTCTGCCCCTTCTTTTCTAAATTCGAATATCTTTTCTTTCATCCATGAATTATTCAAATAAATCATCTAACTCATGATTCCAATTTTATGCAGCCTCCAAAAGATGCACTCTTTGCACATCCAAGGCTATTTAGGGCATGTGTCCCACCAGGTATGCATCGATTCAGAGGGAACATCTGGGACTATGACAGCAGACCACAGGTCATGCAAATACTAGGATATCCTTTGCCAAAGATTGACAGAATACCAGAAATCACAGAGGCCAGGAACATAGAACTCGGACTCGGGCTTCAGGTAATTCTCTAGCATTATTGTTTTTCACTTTCCAACATGTTAATTATTTTTTATCGCCTCCTTCAATTCCATGATAATCATAAAATTGTATTTACGTTATGTCAAAATGAAAACATAGTACAAAATGTTTAGTTAGCAATATGATCCACAGAGGACCCATCATTTTAGGTCAAAAGGTGTAACTAAGACATGGAGCGAGCCGAACGACTCAGAGACGCCGATGCAGGTCCACAGATAATACATGAGACTGTAGGAACTTAAAGGAGTCTCATTTGGCTGTAGTTTTAAGGGTGCAACTGATGCATTTCTTAAAATTAGTCACTTGATGACCTAATTTTTCTTAACATGTACTTTTAGGTGTGAAACATCTTTCTACAGTTCTGAATTTCATGTTCGCCCGTCCACAGAGTTCTCTGTGATCTTTAAAGTGAACCTTGTCTGTTAATATTGACTCTCAAACTCTGCATTAGTGTCTTCTCCTGCTACTAGTCATTCTCTTCCCATTTTATCACTAAACTTATAGTTGCCTTCTTCCATTTTCTCGTTTGAGATGCTGAGAAAGGTCCATTATGGTTACATATTGCAAATTGCATTGATGTTCTGTTAGAATCCGTTGAGTCGTATTCTTTCTGGAGGATTATCTTTGTTGTTTGATTAGTTGGGATTCAGAATATGTTCCTTTTCCATCTTGCTTGTAAGGATTTATGAGAATGAGTGTTCAGGCTTCCTCTTGACCCTAGGTCTAAAGATTATTTGAGTATAGGTATCTAGCGCCTAGGCGGCCACCTAGGCGCTAGGCGGCCCTAAGCCGAACCTGAAATTCCCTGTTCGGCGGGTTTGTACGGTTGTGCGGTCCTGTTCAGCCATGTTCGGCCATGTGCGACTACTCGGATTTTAATATTTTTTTTAATACTTAGTTGTATTATAGATATGTTGTTTGGATTTTAAGATTGAATTTGTATTTAGAACAATAGAATTTCAAATTTGTATTATGAATTTCATTATGATATAACACCTATTACAAGGGAGTAAAAAAAAATCCTAGGCGGCCTAGACGTTAGACGCTCCTCTGCACCGAATCAGTATAGCATTTTAGAACACTGATAGGTATTTAATTATTGTTTTTCTGAAGTGAATCTTCAAGTTCTCTTCAAGAAGAATATCTTAAAACTTTTCCTGAGATTCAAAGTTCAAAATAAACTTCATATTGGCTTAACAGAGCCAACTGCTTTGCAACGAGATTGAGACTTCTATAAATTGGATAATTAGGATAAGTTGCTATGAATGTCAATAAGCTTTAACATATAAATGCTGGTCAAGGTAGTCAAAGGCGCAAGGCGCATTCGAGGCGTAAATGGTCCAAATTGCCTGAGGCGCAAGGCGCACTTAAGGCGCGTGTCCGAGCGACGCGAGGTGAGGCACAAAAATTATATATATATATATATATATATATATATATATTCACATCGGTTTTCTACATTGATAAACATGTGTGCTTTAAATTCTCCCATGTCTAGGTTGCAATCACTTTGAATTGAGTGAGAGAGAACAATAAAAAAAAAGTACACCAGTTCAAAAAATAATCTAAAAACAGTACAACGGTTCAAAAAATAGTCTAAACATGTTATTTTTTTCACAAGATTTTCAAGGCGCGTCTTAGCTATTCCAAGGCGCTCGGAAAAGGCGCGCATTAGGTGCGCCTTAAGAATAGCGTCCCGCCTGGAGTGCCTTGAGACGCTACCCATGCGCAAAGGAGCAAGACGCGCTTGAGGCGCGCCTTTGACTACACTGATGCTGGTAACTGTTGAAAAGGAAATAACCTAATTGCAAGGAGCTACCTCAATTTCAAGCAAGAAGCAGTTATATTTAGTTGTAAACATGGGAATAATTATAATTTCAATATTCATTATAATTGCTATTTTCGCAAGTCTTAGGGTGTCACTTGGTGCTAGCATCCTGGACGATGCATGTTTGAGTAGTGGAAACAACATATTCATGTATTGGGGGTAAAGGCTGCATACATTTGATCCTTCCCAGACCTGCACAAGATCAGCGAGAGACTCATGGCACTGGGGTGTCTCTCTTATTTTCACAAGTCTCTCGATCTGTGTAATAAAGGGGCTAGTGCCATGAATCAGTTTGTTTTACAAGGCCTGTGTGCTGGCTTGGCTTTCTATAAGTACCAAGATTGTGAAAAGCGCTAGGCGTCAGTCGGGCGGGCACCTGCCACCTAGCGCCGGCCGCCTAGATATAGGCGGTTCAAAAAGTATATAAAAAATTAAAAAAATCTAATAAAATTTGCATAAAAAGTCCATAAAACCCAATTACATGCATAGTCGGGCGTGGGGGGGCTAGGCGGGCGCCTAGGCGGATACCAGCCGCCTAGCGCCTAGGTGGCTGCCTTTTAGAATAGTGATAAGTATTGCTTAGGAAGTGTTGCTTAGTGGCATCAAAAGGTGGCAATTCAAAGGATGCTCAAGCATGAACTGCTCAATGATTTTAGATATTGTGGTTGGTGATCAAGATATGTATTTTCCCAATAAAGCACAATCATTTGTGCTAACCTAACCTGCAACCTCGTTGTGCCTTATTCTTTTAAATTTCCTTTACTAAAGTTTGTCATGTAAATATAGAGCGAATTATAGGTCATAAATCTCCATATAAGGGACTAGTAAGTAGGTAGCTTTTACATGGTTTTTGTTGTTGGTGTTTTTTTCCTTTGGACTAGTAAAGATAGTCCCACATTGGCTACACCTCCAAGTGGGTATCTCAATATAATACTTTGTATGAGTTGAGGTGTGCACTTGGGGTGTGGTGGGGCACATGGGTGCCATGTGGGAGTGTTTTCCTAGGAGAAAAATGATTAACTCATGAAAGCATTTATGCTTTTTGTCATGCTTTTGGATATTATTCCATAGGAGCTAAGCCCCGACTCGGACTCGGACTCAAGGGCGCAAAGTGGCGCTTTGTTTGCGCACTTTGCACTTAGCACGTCAGCATCGTCGCAAGGCGCTTGTGCGCTATTGTTGCGCGAGTTTTATGCTCGGGTTGCATGCGCATGTTGCATGAGCGGGCGCTGAGCGGGTGCTGAACGGGCGCTGAGCGGGCTATGCATTGGGCTGCGGTTGCGGGATATCAATTTTGTATATTGGCTTTTTAGTCCCACATCGGAAAGAAGAGGAGGATGGGCTTCCATTATTCCCTATATAAAGAGCCCTCTAGCTTCCTTTTGAGACACCAAAAGTTGAGAAAGATGAGTCCAAAGGAGTCCGTTTGAGTCACACAAAGAGGTGACTACGAGCGTTCCAAAAGTTCTCTTGTGAACTTGCTGGCTCCTGGAAGCAGATCGTTGATAAATGACGAATCTTGCTTTGAGCAACGGTGATCTTTACCGTCCCAGCAAGAATAATTTTTTTATTATGTCTTCTTTTTCTTCTTGGTTCGTTCTATCTGATTGCAACTGTTTTTAGCAAGGAAGAACGAAGGTAGTTTTCGTTTTATTATAACTCTGTTCTGTCCGTCTGCAACTGCGATTGCAAGAAAGAACGAGAATTTTGGTTAATTCTGATTCTTTTGTAATCTTGAGAGCAAGTTGTAATCAGATCCTTTTATAGTTCTTCGTGAAAATCGAGAATAGTCAGAGTGGGAACTTTTGTGTGAACCTCTGATCTCGACCACGCGTTCTTCTATCTTTGGTTAAGTCTCGGGACTGACAATCTCAAAGCAAGATCCGAGAAAGATGGAGAACAATTGTGCGAAACTTCTCGACACTAGTTTTAACAAACTTGAGAAGTTTAACATGGATTATTACAACGCTTGGAAGAGGAAGGTTTGCCTTAATCTTCAACTCGCAGAGGTGGACTACGTTCTGACAGAACCTGAGCCGGTTGTTCCAGATGGTGATGATGCTACTGTTCAGGCAGTTGCTACTGCAACTGCTAAGCAGAACAAGTGGAGAAGGGACAACAGCCTTTGCAAGCTGCTGATTCTGAACTCCATGGAGGATACTCTGGCGGAGTCATACAAGCAATTTTATCTCAGACATGCACCGGAAGAAGATGCAAGTTAGCCTTGATCAACTACTGCACAACATCCATGTTGAAGATGAGTTGACGGCTCAAAACAAACTGGACACGTTGTCCAAGCAATTGGCAAAAGTCAACTTGGTGCATGCGGGCGACTCCAAGGGGAAGCAGAAGGCTTCTCACTACAAGAATGACTTCAACCATCTCAAGGTGAAGTCGACTTCGTTCAAGTTGAAGCCAAAATCCAAGTCAGATGTGACTTGCTTTAACTGTGGCAAATGGCCACTATCGGAGAGACTGCAGATCCAAGCCCAAACAGACAGAGCAAGGTGGGCCTAACAAGGTTGCTATGATTGCATAATAGACTAGGACATGTTCAATGTAAAAGGATAAACAAGATATCTAGTCTATTGCTTATCTCCAAATGTGGGGGTAAGGAGGTAGAGAAGTGTGAGGTCTGTGTGCAGACAAAGATCACAAAAAAATTGTTCAAACGGGTTAACCGAAGCACAGATCTTCTGGAGTTGGTACACTCAGATATCTATGACTTCAAACAGTTCTCCACAAATGCCAGGATGAAGTATTTCATTACATTCATCGACGACTACTCGAAGTATGCGTTTGTCTATCTGCTCAAGTCAAAAGATGAGGGCTGAGGCTGAACGTCAAACATGGCAACAACTCAAGAGACTCAGAAGTGATCAAGGTGGAGAGTATAGGTCTATTGAATTCGCATCGTTCTGCAAAGAACATGAAATTGTCAATAAGACAACTGCTCCGTATTCTCCTCAATCCAATGGAGCAGCTGAAAGGAAGAACATGACGTTGACAGAGAGATGATGAACTCAATGCTGTTAACAATGGGTCTTCCAAACTGCTTCTGGGGAGAAGCTGTGCTTACGGCTACGTTCATTCTGAACAGAGTGCCGTACGCAACTTCCGATGTCACTCCTCATGAACTCTGGTTCAAAGTCAGACCCAGCTTGAATATCATTCGAGTGTGGGGGTGCCTGGCGTATGCGAAGCTTCCGGACTTGAAGATTCAGAAGCTGGGTACGAGGACTACCAAGACCATCTTCCTTGGATATGCTGAAAAGAGTGATGCTCAGAGGTTTCTTGATATTGAGTCAAATCATATCATCGAATCTCGCGACGCAGAATTATTTGAAGATAAGTTTGCAAGGCACAAGAACATTGTTATCGCAGACATTCCGGAGAATAGTGTGAGTGCACAGGAGGGCAACACTTCCAATAAAGATGTAGTCAAAGAAGAAGTTGTCATTCCAGAGACAACGTTCGAACCAGAACTCGCAGAGCCGGTGTCTAAGCGACTAAGGAGACACAAGGACTTAGGAGATTATTTTGTCACCTATCATGTAGAAGCAGATCCGCTTACCTATGATGAGGCGATGAAGACCAGAGATGCTGTCTTCTGGAAGGAGGCTATCAATGATGAGTATGATTCAATTACCTTCAACAACACTTGGGTGTTGGTCGATCTACCTGAAGGAGCAAAACCGATCGGATGCAAGTGGATCTTCAAGAAGAAGATGAAGGCCGATGGAACTGTTGACAAGTTCAAGGCAAGTTGGTAGCCAAGGAGTTTTTTCATAAGCAGGGGATCGACTACTTCGACATATATGCTCCAGTAGCGCGGATAACGACCATCAGGATGTTGATTGCTCTAAGTGCAATTCACAAGCTTGTCATTCATCAGATGGATGTTAAGACAACATTCCTGAATGGAGAATTGACCGAAGAGATATACATGCAACAGCCAGAAGGATTTATCATCAAAGGGCTTGAAGACAAAGTCTGCAAGTTGGAAATCATTATACGGTCTGAAGCAAGCTTCCAATATATGGCACGAGAAGTTTGATAAAGTCATAAGATCAAACGGCTACAGGGTCAGTGAAACGGACAAGTGCGTTTACACTAAGTTCGCTGACGAAAGAGGAGTCATCGTTTGTCTATACGTGGACGACATGCTAATCCAGGGTACGGATCTAACACATGTCACTGAGACAAAGAAGTTTCTCGCATCTAAGTTCAGTATGAAGGACTTAGAGAAAGCTGATGTTATCCTGGGGATAAAGATCATCCGGACAGACACTGGAGTAGCTCTGTCACAGTCTCATGATATTGAGAAGATGCTCACACGCTATGGATATCAGGATCTTCCAGGGATCGATATTCCGTACAGGTGTGACAAGAAGCTGAAGCCAAATTCAAGGAAAAGTGTCAGGCAGCTGGAGTACTCAAGCGTCATCGGGAGTCTGATGTATGCAACGGCCACAAGGCCCGACATAACTTTCACCGTGAGGATGCTGAGTCGGTTCACGAGCAATCCAGGAGTGGAGCACTGCAAAGCTGTGAAGAGAGTGATGAGATATCTCAAGAGGATTCAGAAGTATGCACTGCACTACAGCGGTTATCCGACAGTGGTGGAAGGCTTCAGTGATGCAAGCTGGTGTTCAAAAGTAGAGAGCGAAAGGTCCACAAGAGGATACATCTTCTCCATGGGTGGAGCTGTTATATCGTGGAACTCATTCCTCGATGGAATCTGAGTTCTATGCACTGGCGGCTGCAGCAGATGAAGCAGAGTGGCTTCGGGAGCTCATGTATGATCTTCCAATGGTGGGTGTGCAGATTTCGGCTGTACCAATTTACTGCGACAACCAAGCGACTGCAGCAGTGTCATCAAATGATCACTTCAATGGTAAGAAGAGGACCGTGCGACCGAGGCACAGGGCAGTGAATGATCTTATCAAGACCGGAGTCATTGCCATGATTGATGTTCGGAGCCGGAAAAATCTGGCCGATCCGTTCACCAAAGGTCTTAAGCGCCAGCTGGTCGAAGATACAACAATCAAGATGGGCTTGAAGACATTCTAATATTGTGTCTTTGTAATCCTACTATTTAGTTTTATGCTATTAGTTCAAAGAGAAATCTACTAGGCATCTAGCTATTGGTTCAATGGAGAATCATTGACTGAGAGAATATCAGGAACAATGGGTAATCCTTTAAGACATTGAGGGGTTACGGACCCAGAACCACTGTTGTCTACTAATTGTTCTTTTGTGTAGAACAAGTCCTGTGAGAGGATGGCTTAGATGCCTTAATGAGTTCTCAGGCATTTTGAATGTCTGGTGTGCTTAACAGGAAGCACGGTAGCGCAGCACTACAAAGGAGCGTAAGATTTCCATGCTACAGTGGGTGACACCACCAAGAGGTTCCTCGGTAAAGGTAAAGCCTCGGCTTCGCGAGCCATGTCACAGCGGCGTAGCACCGCACATAGGCAGGTAGCCTAATGCTGTAGAATGAAGAGTGTAGGCAGCACTACAAAGAGGCCGATGTCCTCATGTTACAGTGGTGTGACACCACAGAGGTAAAAGATGTAAATCTTCGGCTACGCGAGCCATGTCACAACGGCGTAACACCGCAAGGAAGCGCAAGGCTTCATGCTGGGTAGTTTGGCACTACAAAGAGGCTGGGACCTCATGCTACAGTGGCATGATACCACGATGAGGTGTAGCCTCGGCTCTGGGCCGTGTCATAGCGGAGTAGCACCGCAAGGAAGCTCGAGGCTTCATGCCAAGGACTCTTTAAAAGAACTCACCTAAAGTGTATGGAAAGAGATATAGGCCGTCTCTTGAGGAAAAACTTGTAGACGTCCAAAATATATACACCGAAACCAGGCATGCACACATCGGAAGCACAGATGATGTCATTGTGTTAGTGGAAAGAATTGCAGCTATGGTGCAGAATTCAAGGCTTAGTCCATTCTTATATCATACTGTTGTTCGACCCATGTGGGAAGATTCAAGTCGAAGCGACATCTATCCTAATGCATGATGGCCAGTCACTGTGGGGAACACTCAACCCATATATATTGAGATATGTGGAGGATTGTTGGTGTTTTTGCCTTTGGACTAGTAAAGATAGTCCCACATTGGCTACACCACCAAGTGAGTATCTCAATATAATACTTTGTATGAGTTGAGGTGTGTACATGTGGTGTGGTGGGGCACATGGGTGCCATGTAGGGGTGTGTTCCTAGGAGGAAAAATGATTAACTCATGAAAACATTTATGCTTTTTGTAATGCTCTTAGATATTATTCCATAGGAACTAAAGTCCCAAAGGGGCTTAGCGACTCGGACTCGGGTTTCAAGGGCGCAAAGTGGCGCACTTTGCACTTAGCACGTCAACATCGTCGCAAGGCGCGTGTGCGCTGTTGTTGCGCTCGTTTTATGCTCGGGTTGCATGCGCGTGTTGCATGAGCGGGCGCTGGACGGACGCTGAGCGGGTGCTAAACGGGCTATGCATTGGGCTGCGATTGTGGGATATCAATTTTGTATATTGGCTTTATAGTCCCACGTTGGAAAGGAGGAGGATGGGCTTCCATCCTTCCCTATATAAAGAGCCCTCTAGCCTCCTTTTGAGACACACCAAAAGTTGAGAAAGAGGAGTCCAAAGGAGTCTGTTCGAGTCACACAAAGAGGTGACTACGAGCGTTCCAGAAGTTCTCTTGTGAACTTGCAGGCTCCTGGGAGCAGATCGTCGATAGAGGACGAATCTTGCTTTGAGCAACGGTGGTCTTCACCACCCGAGCAAGATTTTTTTTTTTATTCTTCTCATTTTTCTTCTTTGTTCGTTCTATCTGATTGCAACTACATTTTGCAAGAAAGAACGAAGGTAGTTTTCGTTTTATTATAACTCTGTTCTGTCCGTCTGCAACTGCGATTGCAAGGAAGAACGAGAATTTTGGTTAATTCTGATTCTTTTGTAATCTTGAGAGCAAGTTGTAATTAGAATCCTTTTATAGTTCTTCGTGGAAATCGAGAATAGTCAGAGTGGAAACTTTTGTGTGAACCTCTGATCTCGACCACACGTTCTTCCATCTTTGGTTAAGCCTCGGGACTAACATTTTTTTTATACTTATTTGTGTGGGTGATAAATCTCCAGAATATTTGCATTTGCTTCTACAGTCTCTTGACTGGATCATTGATTTCAAAGGTGATTCTTCCTTATTCTGATCACTTTTCTGGTCTTGAGTTAGACACATTGATATGTCGATGGTAGGAAGAATTTCCACAACTTGGGCAGCAATATGAGTTTTGTTTCAGAGTTGGTAACTTAAAAGAAACTTCATTTGATAATATCAAACATAAGTTCTAAGACAATAAACTGTGTGTATGCTGAAACATATAGCTTTCAAAAACTCTCATGCCACCTATGTTGCACGAACACGTACATGGGCATGGATACGGACATGATACAGATAAGGGATACGTAAATTTTCAGAAAGGTACAGATGTACTTACCAATGTGCATGAGTACGGGTACAGACACAGGTGTGGACATTGTATGGATACAAACATCATTGTCGTTTCCATGCAACATAGCATGCCACCCTTAGTTAAGGTTGGGCATGTGTGAAGATCTAGGTCTCATAGACACAGACACAGAGGGATACATAATTTTGGAAAATTTTGGGATACAGGTAGTGCATGGACATGGTTATATTACACATTAAAACATATTTATGCACTTTTTATACATTAGATCCTAATAATCTCTTTATTTTTTAGGATCTTTATTTAAGCATGTTTTGGATAAGTAACTACCAAGGTTGTAAAAGTCGCTAGGCTCTAGTTGGGCGGGCACCAGCTGCCTAGCCCGCCTATTTCTAGGCGGTTCCCCCAAAAAAAAAAAAAAAAAAAAACTATTTTGAAAATTGCGGCAATTGTCCATAAAACCCAAAAATCCAAAAATTGGTCGTATCTCAATGTTGCTTTTTTACAATCACGAACATGTCAAATATGTTTTGGGTCACGTTGGAGCATATGCATAGGTGAGACATATTTGATAGGACTCTCAAAGAAGTATTGCGTCCAATGCGTGTCGGATATGAATATAAGCATAGATATGGTCCCTCCAAGGAGTATCCGTGTCACATAGGTGAAGAAAGAGTCATCTTGTTCTTGCAAATGTCAAGTGCTTACCATTCATTAGCACGTCTTTCTTGGGAGCTTTTGGTGTATGATTGGATGTCAAATCTTTCGATGATATGATATTTCATTACCTCATTTTCTAACCAGTTATGAACTTGATTCTGTTTGATCTGACCTTTTAGTAAAAGCACTGCAACTTGTCATATACACATTCGTTGTATCATCCTTGCATTGTTCCTTTTTTTTTTCAGATTAAATACCACCATCTCTGTTTATTAATATTGGAGTTATATATTGTCCTTTAGAAACATCATGTATGTACATATTTATGGTGCTTTTTGACCTGGGAATAATGATATCGGTTCATTGTTGAATGTCAGCTGTGCTTTTTGCACCCTTCAATGTACAAGTTTGAGCATCCTCGATTTTGCTTGGAACGATTGGAATATGTCGGGCAAAAGATTCAGGTCATTCTCATCACCATATATTTTTTCCACTTATTTTAAACATTGTTCGACACTTTTTTCATAAATAATGTTACATTAATTTTTGGAGTGTGGCTATTCCACTAATATAAAGTTCAAATAAGATCCTAGGTAGACAACTTAGGTTCAGACCCTATTGGTGCAAAGTACAAGGTGAACCATTTAATTAGGAATTCACAGACTGCACTCAATGGTAAGTTGATGGAACATGAATAATCTACAAAATATCAAAATCTATTAATTTTTTACCACATTATCACCATTACTGGGTTTTAAGTAATTGAAATGTCATAGAACATAAGTTTGGACAGCTACTGATAGGATCTGTGCTTACATCCTTTTTGGAAGATCTCATACCTGACACTTTGACACGACCGAAAAATAGTGTCCAGCTGTTCCTTAGCCCTTAGGTTACTTGTCTTTGTTTTCTTTCATCTTCATGTGTCTCCGTCTTTGTGGTGGGTGGCACGGACACGTGCATGTGCTCGTAATAGTGCTAACACCTATGTATATATGGTGTGATTTCGCTGGGTGATACATCTTTTGCCATGTCCTTTCTCTCAACTCTCAGGATCTTGTGTTGGCTGAGAAACTGCTAATGAAGCATATTGATGCACCCGGGAGATGGTTACAAGAGAGGCACCGTCGTCTACTAATGAACAAATTTTGTGGACGGTACTTAAGGGAGAAGCACCTCCACCGCTTCATTATCTACGGCGAATCAGTTCAAGACTCGTTTGAGCACAACCGGAGGCTGAGGAATCCATCCACCACCGCAGTCCAGCAAGCGATTCATGGGCTTGCATACACTGTCTACGGAAAGCCTGATGTCAGGCGGTTAATGTTCGAGGTCTTTGATTTTGAGCAAGTCCAACCTAAAGCAGTATAAGTTGGATTTATTAGCCATCTCCAATTCTTGTTGTAAGCAGTATGCTATAATGTCAGAATTGTTTAACAGGGTGAGCAGAA
The DNA here is from genome assembly GCA_036927795.1 of Iris macrosiphon. Taxonomy (NCBI): domain Eukaryota; kingdom Viridiplantae; phylum Streptophyta; class Magnoliopsida; order Asparagales; family Iridaceae; genus Iris; species Iris macrosiphon. The sequence goes on along the minus strand of JAYESA010000004.1, from coordinate 36,755,618 downwards.
GTTTTGAGTTGAAAAGGCTACTATGCCCTTTATGTAATAGAAGAAATCAAAGCAATTTCTTGATTGATAAGAATGAGAGTTGAGTATGAACTAGTCTTTTATTGTTCTTAAATACAACTCTTTGACTATCATGAATAAACGAGGACCCAACATATATTTCATGCATTTATTATGCACATAATCTGGAGCACAAGTCCAAATTAGTATTCACCAAGCCCCTAAAAATAGGATTTGTCATACTCAAGGTATTCCCAGGAAGGAAAACAAACACTTTGATACCCTCTCAGCTGTCAAGGTTTGTCACCAGTGGAGAGGATATTGAGAGATTCAGTTTTCCAATGTGGCCTATGGCTAGATTATATAAATGATCCATTCATCAATCAAGAGAACACAAATCCACATATTACGGAAATAAGTCTATTTTTGTTCACCACCATAAGTTGGATGATGTTCACCGTTCCATTCAAAGGTTGCCACATGTTAACTTAAAACCATTTTTATGTGCTTTTAGGTTAACACGTGGCAACTCATGAATGAAATGGTGAACATCATCTATGTTCATTGGATGGAAAAAAATACTCCTACGTGAGAAATTATTCGATAGACCGGCCTTATACCACGTGGCAGTGATGAGACATTGCTCTTCTCCAATAATAGTATGACATCATACACCATGAAAAAAACAAGCAACATGATGGACGTGATAAGGTCGGCCCATTAAATAATTTGGCCTCGTATGGACTGCTAGTGACACCAATTAAATGAACTTTTCACCAATATGTATTACAACGATGGCTTCTGATCAAACAAGGACATTGTTATTATCATCGAACAAATGATGATATATATGAGCAATCGACAGGCCTCCGAATTATATTCAAGTGTGGGCCAAGCAGAGTCTTCTGTGCTGACATGATTCAAAACTATAGAGGAGCAACTTTGACACTAGAGGACAGTAACTTCTCAAAAATAATAATTCCTATTATAAAATAAAGATCATACAAAAGAATAATAATTCTTATTATGAAAGATCATACAAAATAAGGAGAGTAATTCCCCCCTTCAACTCTTCCTTTAGGCTCCTCCATACATAGATACTGAATCTGCCATTCTTCATGAGTCCGACGTAACCAGAAAGGGCTTGAAGGTCATGAGGAGCCCAAGGAACTCCACCGCATTTAGGATGAAGAAAACCATATGATCACCTGCACATCGTTAAACACTTGAGAGAAATGTATAACTCCAAATTACTTTATGAATAGAGATGAATGCAATTTCCAATAGCAAATAGTATTATCTTACCTCTTCCGTCTAGACTCTTTATAGTCTAGGGAAGCTTGGAGGGTGCTCATTGATTGCATGAGTTTAAACTCCAATCCAAAAGGTAGGTCTAGCTACCTACTAATCTCTCTCATGTTCATAGCTACCTATGCTATGAATGTGGCACGTAGAGGATTGACTTCGTGTCAACAATCGGTCATAAAAAATTGTCGGATCTTGTATGAAACTTTCTTATGTTTCATAGCTGACTCCATTCTGACGGAATAAGGCTTGAATGATGATGATGTGGAGTGAGCAAGATTTTGACTAAAGGTAATGTTTTGGAAGCACCCAAACTTCTTGAATTATGTTTTAGAACATTTTCCAAAATAGCCATGGTCAACAACATGGATTTACTTGTCAAGGCTTATCATCAGTGCACAGTAAAGTATTCAAAGCATGATAGGACATCATGAAAAATGAACTATAAATGGGCCATAATATGATAAATAAAAAGTAATTTCCAAATATTTCACATATGTCGCGCTCTTAGGAAGTCCACGGTAGCAGTTATCACAATTTTACATTCCATGTACCATATTGCGAATAGTCTCAAAAGTGATTCAGAATTTACAATTTGTTGCCTAAAAATCTAGGAAGCACGCTCGAAAAATTAGGGCCGTGTCAAAGAAAAGTATTAGACACAATGCATGACTCTAAAATACACTATGACACACCAAAATAGGTGTCAGTGTCCTTACTGTATCATGTCATATCCGAGTCTGTGGAACATAGTTAAAGATAAAAATCTTATTCGATGCAGCATGTCAGTTGAGATTAAGTTGTACCTGGTAAGAAGGATGCATATTGGCGCTTCTGAGCCCATGAAAATCTGCAAAAAGAAATAAGTTAGGACTTATGAAGGATATGGCTTCGGATAAGTGGGGATGGAAACATAACAAAGGTGGAAGGTACTCCCTTAAATCGGTAAATCAACAATGTAGAGCTCCATATCCAGAAGTAGAGTGGGCAAATGAAGTTGTGGTTCAAAGGATATTGAGAAAAAAAAATGAAATTTTTTACTTAGAAAACAATATACAAAAGTTTGTTAACGAAGTGCAGGGTTAATGTATGGGAATGCCTAATGACTAGATGTCTTACTTCAGCTATTCTTTCAATGTTCCTAAGCCTATATGTGGAGTAAGGAAGTTCTGTAGAAAGTTACCAGGCATAGAGTAAAAACACCTGCAGATTACATGACGAAATGGAAGATATCACGAAGCAATCCAAAGTAAAGAATCAGTTACTTTTTCTTTGCAAATCGCAAGATATGGCTCTGTGTCAGGAATTAAGATCACAGGTAGAAAACCTATAAGCTCTGCTAGCTCTGTGATTATATAAACTTTGACTTCACTATGAGTTACTGATGCTCAAGGAACATAAGACAAACTCCAAAATGAGAGTATGCAAAGATTGGAGCAGTTTAGAAGAGTGCACGAGGAGCTTAGCATCTTCATGACTATGGGTATGAGGAAGATGAGAGAATGTAAGAACTGTGTATACCTTGAAAATTGGGGATAAGATAACAGTCTTGGTGAGAAATGGTCCAGAGCAGTTACAGGACTATTAGAACATACTTTGTCATTCAATATAATTATTTACTTCAAGAGAAAAAGGGGTGCGTGCGTGTGTAGACATGCAGATGCACACAGGGCACACCATCCCAGCCATCAAAGTAAAGGGAGACGATGATTACATAGTACTTACATAATGCCTGCAGCTGCAGGAGCAACAGCTTTGAATATAGACATCAAAGTCATTGAAAGGCCATTTGCAGCTCCTCTTTGGTGTTGAGGCTGTCATCCCAGTATGAAAATCAATTAGTCTCAGACTTACCAAATACTTTCAAGTTCCTAGGCAATTTACATAGATGAGGAAAATTACCACGGCATCATTTTGCAAGATGAATGTTCCAGTGATGATGATCATCTGCTTGGATAAATAAACGAACATTAGAGAAGTAGTGGCACAATATACTATCCATCAGTGATTTATATGATGAAGCCATTAAATGGACTTCCCGAAGACACAACGATGTATATGTTAAATGTTGCAGTATACGTTCTAACAGTTATATTCAATGAAGAGAAGATATATATACATATATAGGACAAGGTGAATTATTTTGCCCGGAGCATGTGCCGGGATTTGTTAAAATCCACCACTCATACACTTATTCACCTCACTCGGTGTCCTTCACAGCACCCTCGGCCTCCTTCTCAACTTCTTCCTTCGCTACATCCCGCCCACAACTCGTCGGTCTACTGTGGTCAGTCGGCCCACACCAGCACGCTCCACCGCAGCCCAGTCGGGCACGTACCACCTGGTCTGCCTCAGGATAATTTTGCTCCCCCCGGGATTTAACATCTCCACCCGCCCCGCCCCCACCACCCCCACCCCCGCGCGCTTGGAAGCTTATGTCTCCACCTCCTTGCCACTTGAGCAAGGAGACAAATATATATATATATATATATATATATATATATATATATATATATATATATATACTCCCGTACTATCTAGGCTCCAATTGTATCTTTGTGTATGTGTTGTTGTGTGTGCTTGAGTTTGTGCATTTGTATGCACGTGTGTGTGTGCGCGAGCGTTCCTCTCCAATGTTAAGAAATAGCTTTCTCAATTGTGCCATTTAGGTTTTTCAGATATTATATTTGTTAAGTTTGTTTTAGGAGCAACTGATGTTTTTATACTTCAAAAGGTCATATTTTTATATTAAACTTAAAACAAGTCTACACACTGCAAATCAAATAAATTTTATCTTGACTTGAGCAAACTAGCCTTTCTTAGTTCATTCCTCGGCACATATGTCTTCTTTAGTAACATGTGCTACAATTCACATATCAAACATGACGGGTAGCATGGGGTGTCAAACTCACCCCTAGATTATATCGCTATGGAAGAAAATAGTTGAAAATCATCATCACTATACATGTCTTTTCCGCATTTAAATTGGCTTAGGAATGAAGCATAACTTGCAGAAAGAACACTCCATGTACGTCCAGAATAAAATTACACAATCAACTGTTAAGCTGATTCTCAATTCTTTAAGAATCAGGGCCATATTTCTAGACAAGGGAATGTTTTCTATTTGTCATAGAAATGTGTATTGACACATACTCTAATTTCTATTTTGCAAGTCTAATGATAAAATAAAGTATATCAAAATTTAACAGATTCTAACAAATGGGCGTGTTTTGAGAAGAAAATAACAGTATGGGTTTTTACCCTTTAAATCATAATCCACAGTGCATACAGCACACTAGTTTATCACCAATCTTGTATTTATCTATTATTCAGAATAAGTATAACAATGTATAGTATCATCTATTATAAAATAAAATTTTAATCCATATTTCCTGATGCTTACTCTAAAATATATAATCCACTTCAAATGTTTATAATTTTATGTAATCTACCCCACGAATAATTATTGCAACTACCACGTTGTAGGAAACTCCTCATAATTGTTTGCAAAATGTGTACTTACAGAGAGAACATTCTTTAACAAGGATGCACAATTCACCGTTATTGAAAGCAGACGTCCTGACAGATTAGTCATAAAGGGGTAACTTGTGAGCAGCGGAATAGATAAAACCTGCATATCAGAAGAATCAATATCATAGACAGACCCAAACAACAAATATTATTACAACAATGCTGAAAACAATGTACAATTAATGCATACCGCCGCAATACGAGCTAAATTGATGGGCCCAAGGAGTTTCTCTGCTGGGGGGTAAAGAAATAGTTGAAATACTAGAAGAGAAAAACCTACAAGTCAACAATTTGACATTAGAAGTTGCCAAGTTAAATTAATATAAGGTATATACGGAGCTTATAAGAATGGACCAAAAGTAATAAGAACTTGTTAGCTCGATGTCTAATCTTACCTCTTACAAATAAATATCAAATGTTTATCATGATCTGATAATATTCAAGAGTGATTTGTTGTTGTGGTTGAAACTTTGACTCAAAATCCTTATTTGGAAGCTGATCCAATTTCGGAAGTTACTAACATGTGCAACTTAAATTTGAAAACCATGATTCCTATTGAGAGCTGCATTCTTATTTAGGATACTATTCCACTATTGAAAAAAATTAGAGGCAGCATTACAGTAATGGGCTTGGACTCTAACTTTAGCCGATTGTATATATGATCATTCAAAATAACAGAAACATGAATGGAATTAGAGGATCTCAAATTTAGGCACATCAGCTCCACATGTAATGGGAGTCTTAGTTTCTAGATTCCTTTAGAAATCATCATAAGCCTTAGATTTGGCTTCACTAGCCGTATAATGATGATGTCACATGGCGTGAGGGTAAGGCTTTGGCGTGAGGTAAGGCTTGTCGCTTGCATACTCGAGGATGCGGGTTGGAGTCCTCATGGCACTAGGACGGCCCTTTAGCTGTATAAAGTGTACTTTTTGTAATTTATTCAATTAAAGTTTTCAAAAGGAAAAACAATCTGTATTGATGGGGAAGACATTTTACCACAAGCACTTTGCAGAAAGGATTGAGAAAACTTCCAGTGAACTGGACTGCCTAGTAAAAGTTTTGGGCACAGGATAGATATAGTCATCCCACAAGAAACTGTGACGAGGCTTGGTAGTTACTGTTCTGGATCAGCTTATAAGAATTTTGTGATGAGGATCGAAATATATTGAACATAGAACATTTAAAAATATGGTCTACATAGCGTCCTATAGCTTGCACAGAGTCAGATGTATTGTACTCAAAACAGGTACAAATATTCCGTGTATAGATATCCATTACACCTGGCTTTGGGATCCAGGGGGATGCTATATAGTTTCACTGCTCCTGTTATTTACTTGCATGTCTTTAAAAACATAGTGGTCTACTGGGTAAAGTGATGGTATTACAATTTGGAGGTCATAAGTTCAATTCTCTTTAGCTACATCGTATCCACTTTATAGTTAGTTTTTAACTTTTTATTTATAAATTTTATATAATGCCCCCCATAAAACTTTATATAATGCCCTTCCTCCCCCACCCCCCCTTAAATTTTTTTTTTGCGTCTTCCACTGGGGAGTTTGTTGTGTTATTATAACCTTCCAAATGCTTAGTCAAACTGTGAGGAAGATAGACTAGTTAACTCAGGAATCACAAACTCATTCTATATTGAAATGATCCATCAGTATGTTGAGCTCTTCAACTAGGAAGTAATCACAGAGATCCTGAAATATCACTTACCTGTAATTGCGAGAACCTCGCCAACGTCTTGAGATGAGAAACTTAATCCTCCAAACTTTCTCTCACTCTCAGCCCATAGAGAGAATATCTGACAACATACTATGACCATTAAAAATATAGCTTGCAAAATCATGACCAATAACAAAAATACAGTAGGAACAAGTATATAGAAACAAAAGAAAAGGATCAAAATTCTCTATGAGCAACAAAACATTTGACTTTCTAACATGCTAAACCTATCCTTGATACCAAGGCTTCTTGAATTCAGATTAACATTTTAAGCTGAAGTAGCCACCTACAATTTACATACAAGAGGCCTTCTAAACATGCCGGGGACAAACTAATTGGAAGAAATTTCACATTATCTAATAAGGCATGGTATAATATGTTACCTCTGTGTATGCCATGTCGTGAAGGGAGAAGATGCAGTATACCATAATAGATGACATTAAAGGCCCGTTCATCAATAGGTTCCCCTTAGATGCTGACACTTCTTTGGTTTCTTTATTCTTTTCTCCCAGATCAGAACAATAAGAAGCTTCCAGAGCTTCAACTGTTTCAGCTTTGGTTTTCTCTTCATGATGGATATGCAATGTTTCCTACAGTGATATTCAATTTTGGCATGATATTAGAAAATGTTCATATCTAAAATTCACCCGTGCATCAAATAAGAGGCTAAAGGTAATGATTAAGTGCAGAGTCAATTAGTTTCACATTCCACACGAGGATGAAAATACATAGGACCAAACCTCGTAACGTTCAACTATAAAATATAGCACAAAGTTGTATCCCTCAAGTACAATAGAATAATGTAGAATCATAACACACATCTGAAGTCAGAATCGACAACATTCTGAAATCAAACAGAACCAGCGAACTTATTAAATGAGGCACCTTTAACAATAGGTTTTCTTGTATATAATTTTCTTTCCTTGAAGTTACATCCTTGATTCTAAGAAAATATTAAGTGGTTCTAAGAAAATATTAAGTAATATCTGATTGTACTAGAGATATCACATTATTCTAGGGGATCACAGATGGCAAGAGCAATGTAAATTCTTAGTCTTTCTCTCAAAACATTTAACTTATTGAATGCAAAAGTAGAACAAAACATTAACAAGTCAGAATATAAGGCTATAAGCTACATAACTTAGGGGAATCCTTCGAAAATGGATCATGTTACTTACAGGAAGCCAAATACACATGACAAGTACTCCAATAGCAAAGACCGAGATAAGAAGGCAAGGTAAGAAGTACGGAAATCTACAAAACAATGTGATTGTTTGGATTAGTATAGGCACAAATAATTGGATAACTAAATTAAAGTAGGTGTGCCATGGCATGCATACCTCCCAAAAAAAGATTCTGTAGAAAAGATGCTTGGAAATTTCTCCGCAGGCTGATATTGTTCACATCAAAAGACAGATTAGAAGGTCATGCAGCACTAACGGTTCCAAATATGTAACGAACTAATATAGAGATATTTCTAGAATGACAATCATTATGATACAGCAACTTGTAAAGTTCAATGAGAGAAGATATATCATAGTAGTCACTACTCGTAACAGTATGGTATGACAAATATTTATAACTAGAAAACTATGCGCAATCTGTCTAGGTAGGTTTAGTTTGTATGGTTGTACAACTAACAACCCTTTCATCCCTGTATTGGTAATAACTTGATATTATTTATGTTGATTTAAGAAGCCCTTCATGATAGTATCTGTAGGAACTAGAGTTAAAAGATACACATCTGATATTGTCCTTACCAATTGGATGAATAATATGCTCATTGTGACCCTTAGTTCTCACTTGTGCTCTTCGCATATAATTTGTACAAACATACAAAGCAAACAAAGCTTAACCAAAATTTTGACTTACGCTAATCTTGTAGAAACATGTTACTGTAAATTTCTAAGAAAATTAATGCATATTCCTCCGACTAAAGAAAATGTATGTATATGGCTCATAAGAAATGGTATTAAAGATGTCATAATATTTTCCTAGCACCTAGTTCTAACATGTCCATATTAGAATCCAAGCGATAAACAGTATATATAACCAGGAAACATGTGAAACATATAAAATAAATTTGTTATACTAGTTTTAAACTATCATTACCTGTGCAAAGAAACCTCCAATAGCTGGGCCTATTATCAAACCTATGCCCCATGCTGTACTTACCTGAAATTAGAGAGCATGAAATATTACTAATTTTAAATGGTGCATTTAACTTGGAAGGTTCAAAAATGGCCAGATAGTGTCCATATCAAGGTTCAGTTTAGGACCCTTCTCATGAATATCCGTATTGTTGGTGTCAGCAGTTTCAGATCAGTGTTCCGGAGTTCTTGATGTTGGAAATCCAAAAAATATGATATATTATTCAAAAACTAGAAGATAATTGATACAGTTAGGCATAATCTTATGTATTTGAAATGAAAATTGAATAATATTAAAATGTATGAGCGTTGCGAATTTATAGTATACAGCTTCGACAAATGTTAATGGCTACATTATTTTGGTAAATAATTTTATCGGCACACTATAACAAGGCGTTATCGGCACGACTGAATCATTGTGTCACATTGTTTCAAGTCATACTTCTCTTTTTTCTTTTTTCTTTTTCTTTATTGAATTGACCGAAAAATATTACGAAATGCGGAATTACAGATATCGATGGAGATGAGTATAGTATCACACATGCTAAAAACAATACAACACGGCTAATAGGTATCGGTGTCGGAAAATATTGCAAACATGGTCCATAACTCCATATACATCCAAAATTTCCATGTTCCCAAGTATAACTATACTGATTATGCTCTATTTGGAATGGACAAGAATCTGATAAGAAGGTGTGAAACTCCGAGATTTAGTCTCACATTGAATATGAGACGCGAGTTTAATTGGTTTATATATATGAATGTTCTTATGTGCACATCTGAGTGGAACATTTTGGCAAGTTTGCCAAGTGATAATGCATATAAACCAATGCACCAGCCATGTCCGAACGGCCAGTTGGCCAGCACATGACAATAACAACTAATAAAAGAAGGCATGTCGCCTTCACCGCATACAATAACTCAGGTAGTTCTTGAAATTGAGATTATGGTTAACCCTAACAAAAAGAGAGACTCAAATCCACGCTTACCTCCTCTCATATGGTCTACCTCCATTTACTAACCTCCATCGGTCCCTAAGGTCCCGAAAACAACCATAGCATATCTCAATTTATATAAAAAAAAAAGATTTTATTTATTATTTGTAGTAAAGTAATTGGATCACAATTTATGTCTAGGACTAAACCTAGAGCTTATTTTGTCATCCTCTCCCTGGCCTAGCCGGGTCTGAATCTATGCACGTCGATCCTTGATTTTTGTGTGTCTCATGCACCATTTATTTGTTACTCGGGTCGATCTCCATCCCATGCTCAGCTCAAACTTGACTATCAACACTATGATCTCTAACCGTGCAGAACGCTCTGCAGGTCCGGCTCTCATTCAGTCACCACCTGAATTTTTTTAATTTTTTCCCCTTTAATATTTAGGGAGCATATATTGTCCAAGGAGATTCAAACCTCTGACCTGATTTTCCGGATTCTTATGTCTTCAAGAATTGACCATTTGAGTCAATATTTGTTATATATATATATATATATATATATATATATATATATATATATATATATATATATATGAAATAGTAAGTTGACATCTATTGTCCGGCTAACCTCAAGTTTTTTAATGACATCTCTCTGGACTATGTTTTGGTCTATTTCTCTGCATGTCGTACCTCGATTCTGGTGTTTGTTGTATCATTTATCAATCTGTCGTTGGGACAGATCTCTTTCACACGTTTTGCTCGGACTTGACGGTCAACACCATGATCTTCTCGCCGAGTAAATCACTCCTCCATGTCTGGCTCTAAATCAACCGTTACATGAATATCTCGGTACATTCCACATTTAATATTTAAGTGATATCGTGAGGAGGAGAATTCGAACCTCCGGTCCAGTTTATCAAGTTCTTATGGCTCCAAGACTTGACCACTTTAGCCTATGTTTGTTGACTTGTCGACAAGCATTAGATCTTAGACTCGCCCTCACAATTGTAATATGGCAATTTTGGAGGAAAAGGAACAAATGAGTGTTCGAAGGTGTGTTCACACCGATGGTGGAACTGCAGAGAGGAGTTACATAAGATGTAGAGTCTTGTGCGTAGTGTATATAAGAATTGAGAGACAACTACTAGTAGTCTTCCAAGTAGGATGGCTACGCAAGTAGGTCAGTGAACCAACCTTGTAACTTTAACCTTTTATTATATATACACACACACGACAAGCATTGGCTCAAGTGGTCAAGTTTGAAGACACAAGGACCTGCAAAAATGGGCAGAGGTTCGAATCCTCCTAGAAATGCTATGCTCTTAATTAAGAAAATGGAAGTAACGGAAGCTGGGGGACCGGTCTACCCGACATAAGGCCCGTGGTGCTGACTGTTAGTCGGACTGGAGCATGAGAAGGGGATGATCCGAGAGGTGAATCAGGAAAGGATGCAACAGTCGCAAATAATTAAGGATTGGAATGTAGAGAACTTGGCATGGACACAATTCGAAGATATTAATATAATAAAAAGATCCGAGCTTAAGTCAGGCAATATATGTAGAATTACTGTTGAGAGTATTAAAGGATTTTTTTAGTCCCACATGGAGTAGAGTAGTAGAGAGAGGGGTTAACCTCTCCTATATATATGTAGCTCCACATCAATAATAAACAAGCCAAGTATTCTACTAAATTTCTATTTGGTATCAGAGCCAAACCCCCATTTCCCAAACCCTAACTCTAACCCCCTCCACAGTCGCACCCCCCGCTTCCGCCACCAGCAGCCGCCGGCCAGCATCCACCCTCCCTGCCGGCACCTCCCAGCCGCCGGCCAGCAGTCCCTCTCCCCTTCGGCCAGCAGCCCCCATCCCCGCCGGACAGGACCCCCTCCCCTTCCTCAACGCTGACCCCCGGCACCTCCCCATCGCCGCCAGCGCAGTATTTCATCTTCTTCTTTTTTTTTCTCTTCTGAGAGTTTTAACTCGGTTCTGTCCGTATGCAACTGCGATTGCAAGGAAGAACAAGAAGTCTAATTTTCTGATTATCGTTTTTTGTAGCAGCAAGTTGTAATCGGAATATTAATTATATAGTTGCTAGTTGGATCAAGGTATATCAGTGAGAGAACTTTTGTGTGAACTCCTGATCTCGACTACAATTGTCGGTTCTTTCCTTCTCGTCAGGCCATGCGGCCTCGGGTCGAAGCTGTGCACGGACATGAGCAGCGGCTCTCAGGGACACCGCTGCCGCTGAAGGAGGAACAGTAGACTTGGAGAGAAAGGCGATCAAAAGTAGAGACGATCTAGATCTGCCACCGTCTTGCTGATGGAAGAGGACAAGAAAAAGACATTGGAGACGATCTACAGCAAGTTGACGGCCCAAGAGATGAAGACTTCGGTGGACGATCTCTTCTCAAGGAGACTGACCGAGACTAGC